>JAOSBP010000007.1:5110331-5123407 GCA_027563825.1 Erythroxylum mucronatum | reverse complement strand
ATGTATTTTGTATAATTTATTTGGGCCTGTAATATTCTTTGGATTTCTGTTCTGAGATTTCCGATGTGTAATAATGTATGTGGGTTTGAGTTACTAAATAAAATAAATATCAGTGTGAGGTCTGTTTTGTTTGTTCTGTCTTGGGTGGCATCTATGTATCCTCCCAGGGAATATTTGGGTGTTACATCTGTGGTTAGCTCTGGGGGACTTCAATTGTTGTCTAAAGTCAGATGAAGTAGAGGGAGGTGTGGATTTCCATACTGGAATAGGGAAAGAGCTCTCTCAGCTGCTTCAATGGGTTGATTTATTGGACCTTAAAGGGCTAGGTAGATGGTTCACATAGGAAAACAAACAGTAGGGGAATATGTTTATAAGGAAAAAATTAGATAGAGTTATAGTGAATTAAAGATGACTTAATTCCTTCCCTAGAGCGTCGACTTTCTTTGGAGATCCGTTATTCTCAAACCATGCTTGTATTTTGGTTCAACAGATGTGTGTTGGGTCATATATAGGTTCTCCTTTTAGATTTTTCAATGGTTTAACTCAAGTAGAAGGTTTTATGGCCATAATCAATTAGGTTTTTGATTTAGAGGTGTTTGGGTACAAAGCTTTTCAACTTAGAAAAGAACGTGTTCAGGACTTGAAATAGCTGAGTAAAGCCTTGACAGAGGTTCAACAATAGTGTTATACGGATCCACATAGCATTAGATTAAGGACTCTTGAAGCAGATCGATTAAAGCATTAACAAGAAGCGTTAAGATTGCATAGTTCAATTATTAAACAGAAAGTAAGGCAAACATGGCTTAAAGAAGGGGATATCAATTCTAAATTTTTTCAAGTGTCTTTGTTGGCTCGGAGGAATATTAATACCATCATTAAATTGAAGGACGAGGTGGGTAACATGATATCTGATCAGCATGAGATCTCTGACAACATTTGAGGTTACTTTCTCAATTTAATGAGGAGCACTGAAGTTCAACAGAGTGGATTTGGGGTAGGCAATGTTCTGGAGTTCCGTCCAAACAAGACACTCTTAGCAATGCTCAATCCCCCTTACACTGCTCAATAGGTGAAAGAGGTGTTGTTTCGGCACCTGGTCTTGATGGGTATTTTGCGGGTTTTTTTCAACAAACTTGGGACATCACAGGCCCTCTCTTAACTAATGTGGTGCTAGTGTTCTTTTCTTCGGGCTCATTGCTAAAGGAGATCAACCATATTTTCATTTGTCTAGTTCCTAAGACAGATAGGCCTGCGATGATTACAGACTATCGCCTAATTTCTTGTTGTTTGACTGTCTATAAAATTATCGCTACATTACTAGGGGATAGATTTAAAGTAGTGTTATCAGAGGTGGTCAATTTGGCACAAGGTGCTTTTTCTCCATTGAAAAGTATCAGTGACAATATACTAATTCTTCAAGAGTTGTTGGGGGAGTATCATACTAGGAAGCATATTAAGAGTTGTGCATTGAAGCTTGACTTATATAAAGCTTAAGATACCATTAGTTGGGAATACTTGAAAACTTGTTTAGAATCCATCGGCTTACTTAATAGATTTTGTCATTGGATTCAACAATGTATACAAACTACGTCGATGAGTGTGTTAGTGAATGGGATCCCTATAAGACATTTTTTTAATACTAGAGGGATTAGGCAAAGGGGTCCACTTTCCCCTTACCTATTCACTCTAGTTATGGAGGGATTTTCAAGAATTGTTTCTAAACTTGTGGATAGCAATGGTTTGTTTCAATACCATTTTAAATGTAGGGATTTGAAAATGTCACACTTGCTCTACGCTGATGATGTTGTTCTATTTTGCAAGGCTGAACCTCAAGTTATTATGATGATGATGAACATGGTATACTTATTTTCTGGTTGGTCGGGGATGAAGAAAATGAGGAGAAGAGTGGCATGTATGCGTCCTCCAATGTTAGGAATCCTCAATGGATAAGCAATATGGTGGGGTTTAAACTCCTTTTTACTATTTGGGGGTTCCAATTACTTCAAGCAAGCCTAAGTATTCAGATTTTATTCCTTTGTTAAAAAACTGAAATCTAGAATCCTTGTTTGACATAACAGATTCTTGTCATTAGCTACTAGAGTCACCCTTATTACTTCTGTTTTGAATAGTATGCATGTCCACTGGGCTTCTCATATGGTAATCCCAAAGAGAGTGATCAAGGAAATGGAGAGGTTACTAAAATCTTTCTTATGGTCTGGTAAAGCAGAAAATAGCAAAGGGGCCAAAGTGAAGTGGAGTGAAATTATTCTTCCAAAGAAGCATGGGGGATTAGGGGTCATTTCGATTACTCAAATGTAACAGGTTTTTCTACTGAAGAGGATTTGGAGATTATTTGTAAATAAGGAAGCTTTGTGGGTGAAATGGGTGTAGATTTATCATCTTAAATCTCAAAATTTTTGGCAGCTCCAACAAAACTGTGAATATTAATGGATTTTTAAGAGCATGCTGAACCTTAGGGAGCAGATTTATCCTTGTATGAAGTATAGTGTAGGGGATGGAGAAGACATATGGCTGTGGTATGATAACTGCACTGAGTTTAGTCCTCTTCGGTTGCGTAATGACTTACAAGTGTTAAGAAGTAGGATTCTTAAGGAGGCTAAAGTTGCATGGTTCATCTAGGAGAGGGATAGGATCCATAATATTAGGCATTTTCAATTGTTAGAGAACTACTTATCTGAGTTGCCTACTATACAAAGGAAGGATAAGCTGATATAGACTTTACATGCTAGCGAGATATTCAATAATAGGTCAACTCATAATCTACTGTTGGCACCAATGGAGTCAGTCTCGTGGGCAGAAACCATATGGAAGCAAGTTTTGAGTCCCAAAACTGCCATTTTCTTATGTTTAGTTATAAAGAACATATTAGGAACTAAAGACTGATGATTTGGGAGTTACGATCCGCTATGTGTCTTATGTAAACAAGTAAATGAGAGTAGAAATCATTTGCCCTTTGAGTGCGGTTATAGCAAATCTATATAGAGCAGAATTTCGAACATGATTCGACTTCCAAGATTTTCTTTTGATTGGAATGAAACATTGAAATCTATCATTCGGTACTCCAACTGAGGCCAGAGGGATGGATTAATCATCAAGACTTTTTTTCCAGATCCTGATCTATTATATTTGTTGGGAAAGAAATAGGATAATCTACAATAATGAGGAGCAGCACAAGTATGAACTTGTCAAGGCAATTGTCAATTTGATTAGAGAGACTATGATAGCCAAAGGGAAGCAAGTCAACATTAGCCAAGAACTTAGATCGTTATGGTTAATTTGATATTTTTTTTGTAATTGCTGTACATTCTGTGTAGTGTAACTTTTTACTACTTTTAGGATCCTCGAGGAGGATCGTGTATAAATTTATGCTTTGTTAATATATTTCCTTTTAAATTTCCAAAAAAAAAAGCCTCTTTGAAGTTATAATTCATATACAGCTTCAGAATTGATTTGTTGACTGTAAAAACATCAGTTAAAAGTAGTATGTATCATATAATGTACAAAACTGGTTCTCCCAATGGCTATGTTTTTGGCAAGGTGCTACAAAACGTGCAAACTTGAGTCTCCCAGTCTTTACCGATGAAGTGTTATTACATATCCATTCTGAAAACCAACTTCAACTAACCCAATTAACAAATCCCGCATAGCCAATAAATGCCTGCTACATTGGGATTCCTAGGCATTCCGAAACAAAACTCTACATAAATCCAAAATAAAGCAGTATAAGCACAAATAGATACATCATTCTACCTGAATGGGGCAAGTGGATTTGGACTGCTAGGAACTTTCAGGCTTCTGAGCTCTTTGCATACATGATCTAACATGCCGAGAAAGTCTCTTACAATCACGAAAATACGAAGTGGGTTGGCTTCATCTTTGCTCACATCCCCATGGAAGTACTCAGTAATTTCTCTAACATGTAACATAACTTTGTCTTCATCTTCCTGCAACTCCTTCAGGTTCTTCTCAGCATAATTTTGGAAGGATTTCATTGAGTGAATAAATTTTGTGCTCTTTTCATCCATTGACAAGTCCTTTTGTACAAGATGCTGTAATTTGGCCATTCCATCTGATAAATATGAGACTGAGCTTGCAAGAACATCTATGTCTACTGTAGCAGTTTTCTTGACATTGTAGAGTTCTGTACTTAAACCAGCAACAAGGCCTAAGCCCATCTTTCTATAATCTTCTTCCTTCTGTTCAATTGTTTTATTTTTGTTTTTCTGATTGATCTTTCCCATGATACTATCTGCGACTCGAATCCCTTCCGACCTTGTTATTTCTTGAACAACAAAATGTAGTAATGTAGTTTTTCCATCTGTTCCTTTCACATCAGCGAGCTTGAGGAGAGCATCGAGTTTGAATGCTTTAGCACCTCCTCTGATTGTTCCAACATTCATGCGATTGCCTGTTTTGAGCACAGCTTCCAGTAATTTCATGAAGAGCCGGCTAGACCTGAGTTCTTTGCAAGCCTCCTAGTACATGATATGGTAAATTAAGGTAATGCAAGTTTAATGTAAGATATCGGTTGCAGACTTTCGGCAAAGGATGGACGATTTTTATGGTAATTGTTACCTCTAGCATTGAAAAAGAGTTTCTCAAAAGAGCCACCTCGTCTTCGAAAGTTTCCTTATAAAGCATTGCTTCAACTCTTGCGAAGGCAAATGGTACTCTAAGCACTTCTCTGACAAATTTCTCTGCTGCTCCCAGTTCGTTGATGTGTCCTTTATATTCACAAAGCTTAGCCTCTTCTTCCTTAGTTGGTGCCATCTTCCCCAATGCCTCAAGTTGTTGCAGTCCCAATCCATCCCCTGCTTCTCACAATTCCAAGATTGTTAGTACTTGCTGAAGGAAAATTGCTTTTCTGTTAGATTTTGTCTGACCATGACATTAGGGATGAGTCAAAAGTTGATCTAGCTTGGTTCATTATTCATCACAAGTCGGTCTCGATTATTATTTTCCTGAAAATATTAAGATTAAGCCTTGCATGTAACTTGTGGTTGCCCTTTTTTCAGATATGCATATTTGTACCTCTTATCAGTGCCTCGCAAACTTGATCGGCGGTTGAATTCAAGGCTTTAGAAAGTATAGTTATGTTCTGTAGCCTCTTGGGCTCAAGGACGTGCTTGCTTGGAGATGGACTTTTGCTCTTCACTTCATCGTTCTTCAAAGTACCTTGTAAGTTGTACCCAAAAAGTGATTCGATCATCTCCTCGTCTAACCTGTTTCATAAGTCTAAGATGGTAAATTTTCCAGTAGAATGTCACAGAAGCATCATATATAAGAACACTACACTTACTCGAAGGAGCTTGATCTTATCTTGTCCCACACCATACTGCGATCTGGTGCGGCTCTAACTTTATCCCAGTGAAGGGGCTTTAGTTTTGCAAGTGGAGCTCCATCCTTGCCCAAAGGCATGTTGGGAGGAAATTGAGATGGTGGAGGAGGTGGTCCTTTGGCTTTTAGAAATGACGGTGGGCATGGTGGTGGAGGGACAGTTAATGAAGCTTGAGAATGGTTGGCACATTTCTTAGGTGATGAAGATGAGTCATTTTTGGGCTTTTGACTTGATGCTGACGAGCAATTCAAACTAGAAGACAATAAGTTTGGGAATGCCAAAGGCATGGAAGATTTAGATGTAAATTTTGTAGGCCAGGAAGATTTTCTCAAGTTGAATAAAGACCTACTTGGCACAGGAGCAGGTGGAGGTGGAGGAGGAGGAGGAGGAGGAGGAGCTGGTGCTGAAGTAAATGTACAAGCCAAAGCGTTGTCACAGTCATTATTTGAATATTGTGGGAGGTTCTGTTGCAAATTTGCAACGGAAATTGAGATATGATCAGGTGTTGCTTGTGGTGTGTATAAATTTGTGGATGAAGATGGTCTAGATGGTGATGTCTTGGGAAATTTTGAAAGTGAAAGTTCTGAAGTTTCAGTAAGACTACCAGCTGAAGCATTGGAAAGAAGATTAGCAGGAGAATATGAATCAACGAAAGAATGAAAAGATTCATCATCAGATGAATGGCATTCCGTATTAATCGTTTTATCAGCAGACATGAAGTTAGCACCATCAGACTCATATTTTGTTGATTCTACTTCCTCATGAACGGGCATGATTTCCCTTGTAGAAGAACCACCACTGTCACAACATTCTGATCTTATTTTTAGTTCTTGGCTAGAATCCTCCCTCGTATGAAATGTCAGGTCTGGTGTATCATTATTTGATGAGTTCTTAGCATGGGCAGAAGGTTGTTTACGGCAGGAACTTTGTTCCTCTAAATCTCTACCTAAAGAAGTAAGGTACAAGAGATCAAGAACTGGATTTAGACTCACCTTGCTTGCTGATTTCTTCCGCCTCACATTCTTGGCCTTACCTCTGTTCTTAACTTTGTTCCTGAACACCGTCCTTTTAGCAAAGTTTACCGTATTCCTTCTAAATCTACCAGAAATCCAGATGAAACCAAGAGCAGAAACTATGAAAGCAGCTCCTACTGAGACAAGAACTGCTGTGACAACTCTTCTTGTTCTAGCTTTATCACTCTGATCCTTGTGAACACTATGCGGTGAGTGTAATGGATTGATATGATGTAATGGAGGCCGAGAATGTACATTGATCGGCAGCCTTGGAGGGGAAGCTATCGCGTGGGTCGGATCTGGAGCCTCAGCATCAATGAGGGGTGATGGAGAAGGTGATGGTGAAACATAATTGCTTGGACTGTTTGTTTTCGGACTTCTCAGTCCAAGAAAAGTTCTAAACCTTTCGACGATGGAAGTTTCTTTTCGTTCATTATCATCATCTCCTGAAACTTTCTGTATGTGCTTCTCATTATCATACTCTGTCGCCACCATCAAATGCAACTTTTGTTGAAGTCTGCAGTTCTCTGCACCAATCAAAGTGTGAATGTTTTGTAATGATAGAAGCACGAAAATGGTGATGATGAGAATCATGCGGAGAATCTGAGAAGAATAGCCCATGTTCTTCAACCAGAAATCATCAAAGTAGCAATCCAACTTTCTCCTTATAAATCTGATTCATTTTTGCAACATTATTTATTTTTACTGGAAATAATTTAATTTGGATGGTGCTGGTGCTGGTGCTGGTGCTGGTGCTGTGAAGTGAAGAACATGTGTTGCAGAGTCTTTAATGCTACTCCAAGGAACCCCTGAGCATGGCAGTTGTAGTTGTACTGGTCCTTCTTTTATTTGTCTATACATTCATTCTTATCTCCTCTCACCTCCATAAATCCTCTGCAAAACACTGTTCTTTTATATTACACTAGGTCTTCAGGCACTGTCCTCAACTTTTAATTGGATTCTCGCTCTTATGTCTTTAGTGTAAGGATCTTTCTCAACAAAAAGTTGATTAGATGGCCGTACATGTATTGGTGCCTAACCTATCACTGAGAGAGAGATATGGTTGGTGATTTTTCATCAGCTTTAGTGTGTAAACTTCAGTCATGGGATATGCACTTTGCATGAATCTTATAGACGCTAAAAGAAGCCAGAAGAACAGACAATTAACTGGTTTTCTTTGGGTCCCAATTTGGTTGGACTTGCCTAACCTTCAAGACCTCCATTATTAAGAGAGAGGCAGAGACAGGTTACATGGTCCATCACTGTCTCATGTGTTGAGTGTGGTATCTTCCAATTCACAAACCAACATGTAAGATAAAGAATCTTGTGCTTTGGGTAACAGGATTCTTGGAGAAGGGATTTACAAATTTAGTAGTCTCTTTCAAACTTTATGTTGTTTTCATGTGATTTAATGTTACTTTTTTTCCATTAGCATTTGTACTTTCTTAATCTTTCAGTTGAATTAATTTTGCATCCACATCATAATTGCAGGAAGGAATAGAAAGATCATTGCATGCATGACTTCATATGCTTGAACGTCAAATCCATTGAACTAGCTTTTGTTTACAAGTTAATGTTCCTTGAACATTTATAGATTTCCCATTTTGGAGTGATTCTCTTGAGGAATAACAACATAAAAATCCAAAAAAGATGTAGGTGACCTTTCTCTGTCAGATCTATTATGTTTCTGTCAAATATGAAAAATGAATCCTATGTCATACAAATTCCAGGATTCATGCAACAGATTATTAAAACGAAATTAAGGAGTTCTCTTCAGGGTTTCGATGGGAATCATGAATTCTTAAGAGGAATCATGTTCTAAAAAGCTGTTATAATATGGACGAGACAAAATCAGCTGCATATTGGGATTTGCGATTAGAAAACTTCAATTTCTCTGTCGACAGGCTGAACGAAACCTTGCAGGGTTTCACCTGCATCTGATATCTGCCACCAACAAAATGCACTGCTTTTCTGTTTCCTTTTTTCTTATTGTTAAAGCTAATACGAATGAGTTGAGCCAGCTTTGGGAGGCCATCTGAAAATGGCCCGGTCCTCAGCACATTCGAGCCTTCCTCTGGCTTTTTGCTAAAAGGAAATTATTAACGAACCAGCAGCGGGTTAAACACTCCTTTACTCTCAACAGCAGTTATCACTTTTGTGGGCAGGAGGAGAATACTCTACACGCACTTCGGGATTGCCCCCGAGTGACCTCCATATGGCATCAATTCCCTCCTCACCTTCTCGCCAAAGATTTTTTTTAATGTAAATGAGGAGAGCTGGATTGGACAAAACCTTGGTCAGCCCCTCTAGTTCAATCAACTTGAATGGGCTCTCATCTTTGGAGTTGCCTGCTGGTCAATTTGGAAGTGAAGGAACGTGAGCATCTTCGACCCTGACTTTGTTTGGCCGCTCGAAGGAGTTCACCTTGTCATGGACTATAGCGTTTGGATTTTCAGGGCTCATTCGATGGCTAACCGTGTTTTTCAGGACCAGAGTCTACCACGGGGTACACTGGTGGGCTGGGCTAAACCCCGTGAGGGATGGGTCAAACTAAATACAGATGGCACTGCCAGCACTGGATCCCTTCGGACCACACCTGAAGGACTTTTGCGGAACAGCCTCGGCCTTTGGTGTGGAGGCTTTCTTCATCATATTGGTCGGGGTACACCACTAGAGTCAGAATTATGGGGGGTCCTTTCTGGGCTCCGTCTGGCATGAGATAGCGGTTATCAACAAGTGATTGTCGAAGTGGATTCGCTGGAGATAATCAAAATCCTCTCCCCTTCCACTAACAGTCTAACTGACATCTCTTTTTTGGTGACAGGTATCCGAGGGTTGCTCCATCGCCCGTGGGAGGTCCATTTCCAGCATATCCATCGCAAGGGTAACCAGTGTGTTGATCAACTAGCCTCCCTACAGTTGTCTCCAGGCCAGGCCTTTAGTACTTACGGGATCCGCCGTTGATTCTCCGCGAAGTCTTACTTCATCTGGGGTGCGCCAACCTCGCAGCCTGCGCTCTGGCATACCCAAAACTGAACATTTGTATTAGATTTTTAGTGTTTTCGCTTCCCTTGTATAAAAAAAAAGCTAATATATAATTCGCCTCTAAACCTCATTCAGAACTTGTTATTATTTTCTGCCTCACTTTCGACCAAACTGGACTTCTACAATGGACTCAAATTAAAAGGATGATTAACGCAATACATGTCTAATTTACACTTTTAATATATTTTTTATCTCATACATGTGTAGATGCATATGATAAAGTTTACAGGATAATTATACATTGCAAATAAAATTATAATGATATTTAGATTTTATTTATGTATTATTCCTAAATTATTTCTAGTTATTATTCTTATAACACCCTAATATCTCTTAGAAGGATATACGAATGTCACACAAAATAAACTAAGACAAACCAACAACTCCCAAAAATAAGGAAAATATACATCAAATTTCATATTTCACTGAGGTTTAAACGAGTCACAATTTGCACACATCAAATCCATACATTAAAAACAAACTCATCCTATGTTATGGTTATTACAAGCCATTTACACATACTACAAATTTTCTCATAATATTTATGAATACAACTTAAAGCGTAAGCACAAAATCTTCCAAAAGTGAATACGTCCTTCTTTGGCCATTGCGATTGTCCCAACCTTATTCTTGTCTATCAAGACCTACAAGGAAAAAAACCACCATGCTAAGTATATAACTTAGTGAGAAAAATAATGATGCAAGATGGTGACTACTTTCAGCAGTCGTCTAACAATTACATGCAAATGATTCATGACAATCAAGCAATGGAAAATACGTTATAACAAGAAGTCATGAAATGTCACATAACAAAAAGTTGAATATGATACTCAAGGAGCATACCGACTTTAAGTTTGCATCAAAGCATAAAAAATATCAGAACATATACATAATTTTCCTACTAATCTTTTCAGAAGTGGGTAACAGGAGTAGAACATAAGATACCTATGATTAGTATCTACAGAACAGCCAATAGCCTTTGAAACAGAAGAGACTTAAATCTCTAAAACAGAAGACACCATAGTGTCTCAGAACAGAAGCAATTGCAGACCTTTTTAGGCATACCTATTTACCTACAATTAAGACTTGGCAGGTTAAAACTAATCATCAAAATACTAAAGAGCAATAATTAATACATTCAAACTCATTCCCTAATGCTTGCATTATAATTTGAAAACATTCATCAAGCCCAATCAAATTTAATATGCTTTATGAACATAGTCCTTTTTCAATAATGCATCAATGAAAGCATTTAAGTAATTACACATTATAACCATTAGTTTCATATTACCCATATAACTGGGTTTGCTAAGTTTCAGTGACCTCCAAAAGAGTTTGGATTAGATTCAACAGCATTTAGGTAAGGGAAAAAAATCATGTTTGGGCTAAAACGAGGGTGATGCACGACTGTACCCAAATTTCCAGCTTTTTCTCGAAACATATTTTCAGGTCAGTTTTGTATGGCGATTTTGACATAGAAACTGAAGTTTTAGGCAAAATGGTCTTCTATAAAAATGTTCCTCGATGTCTTAATTTTCTTATGGTATAAATTTCATGCAATTTAGTGTAGTATCCCTAGAGTTATACCTAAAAAACTACAGAATGCTCTAAAATAAGAACAACAACCAAAACTCAACTTCAAACCAAATTTCAAAACTATTAGAGACAAAGCTCAGATTCGTTTCCTTCATAAAAGTTATATTACTATGTCTTTAGTTTGATCTCCGATTAAAATTATCCCTTTTAGATATCTATAGGTCAATATATGGCTAAAATACAAAAGTTTATTCAGTGAAACCACTCCATCTAATGAGATACACACTCTAATTAACTCATTTCAATCTTATTATGCAAGAGCAACGCTGAAAACACATCCAAATGAACCAGCAGCATCCCATTTTCGTATAGAATACTTCTCTTAACAAAACTCCTCACATTACACTCAAAAACTCAAACAACATATCAAAATTTCCATACCTTTTAAAAGAGTGATCAAAACCCTAATTCTTCACTCCACTTACTTCCCTTCTTTGGTCTTCTCCACTTCTACACGTAACATACCCATTCAAAACTCATCTTCAACAATCACATATACATAACAGAACCCTAGATGAAGAGGAGAGGAGGAAGGAGTTAATGTTCACACCAGAACATGAAATCAACTCACCTTAGACTTCAAATGCACAAATTTCCTGTGTTTTCTTTCAAATCCCTTGAGAAATCAAATTTCACTAGACTTTGGATGAATAAAGAAGCTCAAACTTCTGATGGTTAACCCTCCCCTCTTCATATGTTTAAGTAAAGTTTGTGGTGGGTGACATTCCATATGGCTAATTCTTATGGTGTAGGATATGACACATGGCTCAATCTTATTGGTTTTTACTTTTCACCTTTCATTAATTACAAAAATGTCCACATCGTTGTCTTATTCTATGAAATTGCATGCCATGTTACTACATTTATCAATTTAGTCCATGATTAATGTATATTTATGCATGCATAACGCAATTAATATAAGTTACCGAAATACCCCCAACAATTCCATTCATATCTATTACAAACACTTTCATGGACATGAAACATTCCTATTAGTGTATAGTTTGGAACATCACATTTCTCTCCCCTTAAAAGAATTTCATCCTTGAAATTCATATCTGATGAGAATAGTTGGGGATGTTGAGCCCTCATAGTCTATTTTGGTTCCCACATTGCTTCCTCAAGTCCATGGTATTGCTAGAGTATTTTAACCAAAGGTATTTGTTTATTTCTGGGTTGTCAAACCTCTTTGGCCAAAATAGACACAGGTCCTTCCTCATAAGAAAAATCCGATTGACTTGAATTTCTTACACAGGAACCTTGTGATAGTGCGTCATAACGCTAGGCAAAATAAACTAGACTACTACTATAGTAATGGTAAGTCTAGCTCGATCCTACAGAGAATGTGTGTAAAGTATATGAAATGAAATTAATCGGTATTTAGGTTTAAAGGGGTTTTGGTTTTAGAAATAAGAAAATAAAATAAAGCTAGAATAACTAACAAAAGCAATGTAAAGAAAACATGTAAAATTTTTATAAAAGCGGAGAATTCGGTGTGGACCCGGTTCTTTGGCTCAATCTTGGCTTACACACTAATTAAACATTTTTCCATGATTTTTTGTTCTCAAACCTCTCTTAGAGACTATTAATCGTGGGTTAATAATTAATCCGAGTTTTCCCTTAGATACTGTTTAATCAAGATATGATCATTAATTAAACCTAACTACCAAACAACTTACGATAAGATCTCTTAATTCAATTAGGCAGAAGTATTACAAATTAGGAAAATCGATTAATCAAAGCAAAAATCACATATAATGCGTCATTTAACCTAGGCTATGTTATCGCTAATGATTACGAATCATTAGTCGCTATACGTGAATTTCAAATATAACAATTGCAGATTATATCGAAATTAGAGATGTCAATAGGTCGGGTCAGAGTGATCCGTGGCCCAGCCTGGCCTGACCAATGGATGACCAGCCTATTGTAGGGATAAGGCGACTTGTAATTGTTACAAGGCGACTTGTCTTGCATTTTGTTTGTATAAGGCGACTTGTATGTGATACAAGGCGCCTTATGCTGTCACGATACCTATAAGGCGCCTTGTCGAGTGAGACAAG
>JAOSBP010000007.1:5096724-5106758 GCA_027563825.1 Erythroxylum mucronatum | reverse complement strand
TAAACGAAATACATGCATATATGAAAGGAATACCTCATAATATATTATTAACAAATCATAATGTTAATACATGAATCACAAATGTTCATTTGCCTAGGGCACACTACTAACACCTATGATCTCCAAAATATATGCCATAAGCATATCCCCAACCGTTAGGACTGTTGGTAATTCAAACATTCAGTCACTTTTTTTTTCTTTTCTATAACTTTAACAGTTAAATACTATTTCGGTGCATTCCTGCTAGGATGTCTAGCTTAGGATGGTACTTTTTCTTTCTGTAAATACCTCTTTGTTCAAACATCTCTATCAAATACATACACTTCTTATTTTGTTCACACGGTATCAATTTTCAATCACTCAAATTCAGATTCAGGTTCAATTGCTTAGTAAAATTTACAATTTCTAAATCCTCAACTTGGGCTTTCTTTTCATATGAAGCTGATTTGATATTCAACAGCTCACAGTACTTTGATTTGCCCAAAGTTTAACTCGACTTTCTATGCTTTTTATCGCACCCTTATTGGCAACCTCATAATCGACACTTGTGGTACACTGCTATGAAATTTTCTATTCACTGCATCGATTTTCAACACTCGCTTTACTAAGAAATACACATTTGCTTAATCAACATCCTTTAGCAGACCTATTCATTGTCTCGATTTCCATTCCAAGTCTTCCAAATTCCATAATTGCCTCAAAAAGTAATAATTCCTTCTCAAATCCAGAATCTTTCACTGTACCTATGATGTCTTCAAACTCTCATCACATTTACTATTGCAGCACAAGATGAGGCTTTAATTGTCTCTAGGTATCCAAAATCACTTTATGATGTTATAGCTATTTGCATCTCTAATGGGAACTCCAATAAATGTCAAAAATCCGTCATAGGATTTACATAATTTTCCTCAGACATGCTCGTCAAGGAGCCAAGACTAGTCAAAACCACCCCTTAACAGTCTCTGGTAGTATCCAACATACAGCTAGTTCCAAAGAACTTTGAATCTAATATACCTTCTTTGAAATTTCGCACTTTATCATCACCTTTACCTTTTTCTTGGGTCTCCCAATATGCCATGTTCAGATATGAAACAACCAACATTCCATTTGATCAAACTAGAATTTATTCTCATTAAACTTGGCATATGATTAATCTTACTTCCATATTTCCTCAAATATTCAAAAATATTCTTCTCTACTTTTCAAACACATTCGATACCCCATTTATGATCATAGTCATTAACCAATCCCAACGCAATTGATACACTCTACGCTTCAATAATATAATACTGTCAGGGGCATTGTTAATTCCAACAATTATAACCCACAATGAGGTAATATTCTCTTATTTTATTCTCACTTTCCCAATTGGCTTCTTCTCGCGATTGGTTTTCTCAATTCATTTGAGTTTCTCTAATTTTCACATTAACGTGCTCTGACGTCTATTCATTCTTCCTAGTTTCACCACACATTTTGCTTTATTGTAAACCTTAACTTCCTGTGTTTACAACACCTTCATCATATCGAATTTGTATTGATCATAAGTCCACAGAATATAATATAGATAGATATTCTCCTCATTTTAGCAATGAATGCTTCCTCAAATTGAATAATCCAATCCCCTAGTTGGATACTTTACAACAAATAAAAATGCAACCCTTCTTGGTAGCATGATCTGTCTCTTATGCTTGAGTCTCCATTAAGGTCTTGCGAACCCAACACTCGTTTTTAATTCATTACCTATTCATGTCCGACTTGTCCCTTCATTGATCATTCTTAAATTGAATCATCTGATCACCTTAACCCAATTCAAGGAAATTCTTCTCTGAAAGAAGATTTCTTGCTACTTTCATTGATATCATTCATGAAATTCTTGTCAATTAACTATTTTCCATGATCACTTAGCAGTCAGTCTCAGTACTTCAAGAAGATCAATTCCAACTATTCATATATCTCATTACGATCAATTTAAATCACAACCTATATAACCAAAACATTCCTTTTAATAAGGCTTATTGCAGCATTACTCAAATTCTTTACTCCAATAGCTTTGGGATCGGGGGATTAAGCCATGATTATGTCCTTCTTCTTTTTCCTTCATTAATCATATCCGGTAACATCATTATCAACCTCAATTCATTTCCAATTGATCACTATAAGCACTTTCACGTCTTACTTCTGAGACTTTAAATGATAGGAATTCTAACAAGCACTGAATAAGTCACCGATTTCTTCCTGTATTATCTCCACAAATATAATACACATATGCTTAATAATGTCACTTATCATGGTAGTCCCATTATCAAATGTGCACTCACACAAGCAAATCAACTTAACCTTGATAACTTCTTCATCTCCCATTATCATTCTCTCACCTTCCAATTTCCATTATTTCATCATACCAACATATGTTTTCAATCAATTCAGAATCATAGATGCATAATCATATTCTCTCACTAAGTCATAAACTCTTATCACCATAATCGGACAACCATTCCAAACCCAATTTCATCTTCTCTAAATCATAGAATATTTTGTTTTCATCCAACCTTGTTGTACATTTTAAGTCCTACCATGTCCACCAAATCTCTATTTTTCCTCTATCAATTTACAACAACATACACATGTCGACGCGAGATTCTGCCTTGAAAATGGTCAAAAATCAATATTTCCCAAAACTGTCCCGTGAATGTCCGTTAAATGGACACGCATGTTCGTTAGACGGACATGACTCAACCAAACTACCCCTTCACTCGAGAAAGTCCATTAAACGGACTTCCATGTCCGTTAAACGGACATCTACCTTCCATAACCCCCTTCCTTTTAAAACCTCTTCCAAGCTTCCTACACTTATTCTCTCATTATATATCCCCATAAACTTCTCAATTTCACCTCTTCCAACATTAAACCACTTCATAACAACTCACAATCAATTAAATTTCATTAAATCCCCAATTCTCACATTATTTCATTCATCAAAATCACTATCTCTCAGTCTTCCCTAGCATACCTTCTTCCTACATACCAACCTCTTTATACTCACTCATTCATTAAGTCAAGTGGATAACCACTTCAAACACACCTCAAATTATTCTACATTCAAGGATATACATTACCCCAGTATAAAAATGATGTCATATTCCATAATATATTTATGCTAAATTTTTGTCATATCATATCTAATCATACACAATTTCTCATTTCAACATATCCATAATCTCCATTTTCTTACATTATGACATATCATCCCTTTCATCAATTCTCTCACTAATGTTATTGGCTCAAACACTAAACACATGCTCAGGCGTGACTCATATGCTCGACTAGGGATCAGTTACTACTGTCTGCTATAACATGACTTAAATGCATGTAACTTGGCCACATTTCAGAAAATGCCCATATAAGATAGTACTTCTAGGCTCTGATACCACATATGTAGCATGCCACCCTCGCAGACACGGACTCGGATATCATCGTCGATGTCGGGTTCGGGTCTTGCGAGAGTGGGATGCTACAAAAAAGATGGTATACATATTGATACATATGTTCCAACTAATAAAAAAATATCATCTAGAGGTAAAAGAATTGATTGAACCTAAAATATTATATGTTGTTGCTCATTTGACATGCATTTCATATATGTAATGATTGGATGTAAAGATACTGTAAATCAATCGTGACTTTTTTTAGAAATAGTAACAAATCTAGCAACTTAATTTGACTTATATACTAACTCCAAATTTTGGAGTTGTTCTTTTGAGACATTTTGTACTTATTCCATATTTTGAATGAATTACTTACTTAAAAAATTTCTAGAAATCAATTTTCTAGTCCTCTATATGTTATTACATTATTTTAAATAAATATCATAATTATGATTAATTTTATTAACGTTTTGTTAATATTTTGTTCTCTATATATTTAGGTAAGTTTTATTAGGTTAATTTAAGCTACACAAATGTGTATGGATTTCCTTCATAATATCAAGGTAAGAGATATCATTTATAAGATTATAGAGGAAGATCTCAAGGTCCATAAGAATTGCTCAATTACAAGCAGTCTTCAATGAGAAATCTTATTGAAAGATGTTTCAGCATTCTAAAAGTAAGATTTTCTATACTTTTGAATATGCCAGTTATGATATGAAGAAACAAAAATACATCATTATTTCTTGTTGTATTATACACAATTTTATCAGGTTGCATGGAAAAAAAGATGAATTGTTTGATGGTTATACTAAAAATGAAGAGCAAAATTTGAAAAGTGTAAATGAAGATACGAGTCATCGAGTGGAGTATTATATCACTCTAGTACAACTTGGGAGTATGTCTAGAAAGTAGGATTGCTAGATAAATGTGAAATGATAATATTAATGAGGTTTTTAGTTAGTCTATGTTGCTTTTTGTAAGTGATGCTATTATTATGTTTTAAAGCATTGATGCATGATGAATATGTTTTATTATTTAGTTAGAATGAGTTAATGTAAAATTTATGTTTCATATTGGACACTTATTATATAAAATTGATCTGTAATTTTCTCTAATTATATTAAATATTCATTCCTTTTTATTTTTAATAATAATAAGAATTAATTAATTTGAATTTGCATCTGGATATATTAAGAAATGAATTAAATGAAAAATTGATATTAACATCTAATAGTATAATGAGAATAAAGCTAAAAATAGGACAATGAAACTAAACAAAATTTTTCTTTTATTTTTTTATTATCAATTTCAACCAAATAAATTTGTTTTAGATTTTTATTAAAAATCTCAACTAAAGTAGAAGTATAACCAAATGATCCTAAGTTTAGTGGTGGTTAAAAATGGTTCGCCTCTTCATCTATATTGACTCTTATCCCTAGTATCTTATTATGGTTTGCTCCTCAACTTGAACTTATAGATTTCTTCTACAATTTTCATCCCAATTTCATTCACTATAAAATTAGGGTCCATTCTTTGACGTCCATTAATTTCGGCAGATTTCTTTCTTTTGAAGCCGTGTAGCATTGTCTTGAAAGTAGTTGTTGCGACTCTAGTCCCACTACTTTAAAAGCCCCACAAAAAAGAATATTGACATAGCAATCATCTACTAGGATTCATTTCATTTCATCTCCATGAGGGTTTTAATGGCTTAACATTTTCTCTTTGTCAAATAAATTACGTCTTCCCTTTTGTTGTCTTTTGATTTTAACTTTTATGGTGTCTACTTGACTTTGATTGGGATTTGTTGTAATTACTGTCTTTTTTGATAATCATGTTGATGACTTGTGTAGGTTTTCATCTCCTCACCTCTGACATAGGGTCCTCGACCAATGTCTAGACATCTCTGATCCTTAAAGAAAATTTTCTTAGTGCCCATGGCTCACTTAAGGTTCTTGAAATTTTCAGTGTCATAGCTATAATCCTAGTGGAATCTGTCTGGTGGTATTGAGATTGAGGATTTGGGTGACTTTAAAGCTAAATTGTCTTACATGACCTCAAAAGATCTTGGCTATTTTTTTGTACTAAGTCACATGGTTTGCTCTACTGACGGTAAAATGGGTCTTAAATCACCTTTTTAGTTGTTTAAACTTTGTCATTAAGCCTGTGGGAGTGTTTTATACTAGTATCTAGTCTAGCTTGTTAAAGTAAATAAGAAACCGTGACATTTATTACATCTGATATCTTATAGAATTCCAGCACTTCTTTTAACCGTAAAGTTTGATCACACGAGTCTATCATGGCATTGTAAGACTCCAATAGTAGTAACTTGAATTTGATGGTAGAGGCTCGAACAATATCATTCTAGTCAAAGTGGTGTCAAAATCAACATACATGGGCACTTGATTTTTGCTTTCATGACAAACTGGGTGATATAGGCTTGTAGTGGTGAGAAGTGGATGGGTCTGGGACATTATTCCAATTGTAAGCCTTTAGCAACTTAGGGGTTTGTATGCATAATTTAGTATCGGTTTCTTTTGTTAGGTACTATAGGGCAGTTCAGAACCAACATTATTGATTTTTGTGGGTGCAGACTGGATTAGAAAATCGTGATTATAACCAGTAGTACAGACATCAGTACACATCCACTTAGCCTTTCTTAAATTGTTTATAAATAAAAAGAAATTTTATTTGCACGTTTCATTACCATCGCCAATGCCAGTGTTGTGACCAATACATATACTTTGAAACCTACATTTCCTTGATCAAATTTTCACTCTTACGTTTGCAGTAAACACATGATTGTCAAATCAATCAAATCAATAGTGCAAATTTTATTCTAAGTTGTCATGATGTACCCTTGATGTAGAATCAGACTGATGCAGGTCTGTTGGGTTATCTTCAAGGCATTTCGAAATATAATTTATGCAAAAAGTTGCGGATTATTCAATTTAGTACAAAATTAAAGACATGCAATGCAGACGCGAACTGATCCCGACCTTTATCATTCACTTACATGTTGTAGGTATACACCCGTTGACCTCTGATCGGTGGCTACTTTGGTCACAACTGTCATTATATTTCATACATTCATGCAGTGGAATGCATCACTCACATTTTCATATCCCATTCAATCACCTTCTCAAAACATCGGACCTTAGTCCGGCATTCCCCATTGAAGTGGAGAATTCACAATTTCATTCATATACAAATACAACTACACATTCCTAACACATTTAACAATTACATTCACATACAATTGGCACTTCAATAACTCATTCATATATCATGATCATCGGACCTTCATTGTTTGAAATTCAATAATCAAATAACATTCATAATTATTCATAATCACTCAATTCGTAACATAAACAAAACAAACAATAAAATAAGACCATCTAGGTTAACTCAATGTACACTCTAAAATAACATTTGCTTCCAATTCTGGAATGCCTGAATGCGGACACTTGACAAAATTTGCTTGCCAAAACTCCAAGTCAAGATTGTCTTTCCCTTTATTCTTGGGTAGGATTTTCTTGGTTTCCTTGATTCTTCACCAAATAAAGAGATCTTTAGCTCAAATGGAAGCTCTTTTCTTCCTCTTCCATTTTCTCTTCTTAAACAGCTTCATAATCTCTCTTGAAGGCTAATGAAATTAAAACCCTAGCTTGTTTTCTCTTCTTTCTCTCTCTCATTCTTTTTCATGTTTCTCTCTCTTATCTCTTTTCTCATCCACTCATTTGCTTCTCTAGAATCTTCTCATCATCCCCTTTATTTATAAGCAAGACAACGCTCTTTTTTCTAATTATGCCCTTAATGATTGAGAATTGTCCTATTTTCCCTTCTAATTGTGCCTTATGTTTTTTATACTTAAGTTTCTTGCCAACTATACCCTTGAACAATCTAACATAACACTTTCTTCCAAAAAAATGTCCCCCATTGTATTAAGTTTCAAATGCCACCGAAATCATTCTTTTGGTTTAGTGATTCAAAAGATATACTTCAAGCATTTTTGGACTGCTCTTGTCCAAAATAGTATACTATGCATAACTTCCATCTAAATTCTAAACATCTTAGAGACTGAATTAGATTCCAAGTTCTTCATACGATTTGTAGCTTGTAGCTCCATGTCTTAAGTTTACCTCAAAAAAAAAATAGTTTCATTTGGACCTCTACTGGTCCAGAAAACAACAAAATACTGAAGTATGTTAAGTGGGATAACACTAGTTCATATCCTTTAAGAACACACTCACTGTACCTGTCCCATGGTTTTCACTCAATCTTTCTCACTTCACTTCATATAGCTTCGATTTTTTGTTGAGGTGTAGATAAATGTCTTATGAATCCAATGGTTGAAGAATCAGATCATTTGGAGGTCTAGAAAAGAAGTTATCGTCGAAAGAAACAACCAAGTTTAAGACCTCAGTGAAAATGAACCTATTTTGGTGCAATATCCATATCTTTCACAACCAGTGTCGGATTGATCTCATTTCTAGACCATTGGAAAGAGGACTTCGAGATCTACAACTTTCATGAAGACCTCAAAGACCAATTCTATCTCCTGACTTTTGTATCATCTCACGTTTGCTTCGTCTCACTTTGCTTCATCTTACTTTTGTATCGTCTTACTTCTATCGTCTTACTTTCATCGTCTTACTTTTATCGTCTTACTTCTATCGTCTTACTTTTATCGTCTTACTTCTATCGTCTTACTTTCATCATCTTACTTCTATCGTCTCTTTTCCTTTCGTCTCATTTTTACGTCTCACTTTTGCGTCTCACCTTTGCTTCTCACTTTTGTGTCTCACTTTTATGTCTAACTTTTGCGTCTCACTTTTGCGTCTAACTTTTGCATCTCACCTTTGCGTCTTACTTTTGCATCTCACTTTTTCTCTCCAAAACATCTCCACTTATAAGGATCACAACTTTTAACTTCGATGTCCAAAATTTTCATACTATATACCATTGGAAAGATAAAAGAAATATCTACAAGTTTCCAGAAGGTACTTTTTCTTAAATCTATTTATATCAATCCCAAATTTTCCCCTAATGTCTGAAGATGAATTTTCCATTCATACACCAATGTACTGCACCAAATTCTTAACGTCATAACAACTTTTGACATTCTTAAAGACAGAATTGAAATTCAATGTCTTTATAAGAAATATAGCCATACGTTTCTAGTTTAATCCAAATCAAGAATATTCTCATTTGGATAACTAGAGAAAAAGTTACGGATAACAGACCGAAGCACAATCAGTGAACATTTTCCATATCACTACCAATCTTGTTTCTAAATCTTTCCTTATCATAACTCATACCAAGATCACTCTTCCTACTCCTTCTACTCCCCATTTTCAATAAAATCACATTTAGTATCAATTATACCCGAAAGTTGTCAATGAATGCATGTACCACTTTTTATGCGAAAACCTTCAGTATTTATGTGCATATATGCTAACATGATGTATGAGCAAGAAAATGCATTTCCTAAATCTCTCTTTGATCTCGTATATACTGAAACTTCGGGTCTTAACCCTTAATATGGGGATGAGATGTTACATTTCTCCCCTTTAATAAATTTCGTCCTTGAAATTCTCATCTGATTGATCAATACGGTAGAGGTATTAATTCCTCATATACTTCTTCTTCTCCCATATACTTCATCACTTCAATACTCTCTTCCAAATGACGACAGTAGATAGACTCAATAGGTCTTTCATTCACTTATTCAGCTATCACACTATCTTGACTATATCATCGATATATTTCAGATTTCTCACCAACTTTACTTCGTATGCTGTCAATCTATCCCTATCAATCATGTCATTATTTCACAACCTATTCATATATCACATATTATGAATCTAAGACCTCTTTCACCTGTAACACTAACTCATAATAATTTTCATACATACCAATTCATATAGCTTGACTTATCCTTTCTCCAAATCTGAGCACACCTTACCAAGGTGGTACTCACAAAAACACTTCATCTCTCCTTTGACAATTCACTTCTCTTTAGTGTTAATACATTCAACCCTTATATCCATTTCACTATATTTCCTAAATCTGGTATCACTCCACCTAACTCATTTATCTTTCATAGGTCACTTTACTCTTATTTCAGATTTATCTCACTCGCTAACAATATCTCACATTTACTATGGCCTTATACCATTTTAGGCCCTCTTCATTGTTAAGTCAAAATGACTTTACGCTTAATGATTTTGATGAAGACCAAATAATAAGATGAAAGAAAATGAGACGGAAGCAGAAAGCAAAATGAGACGGAAGCAGAAAGCAAAATGAGACGAAAGCAGAAAGAAAGTGAGACGGAAGCAAATATGATGGAAGACAAATATAAGACGAAAGACAAATATGAGACAGAAGATAAAATAAGACGGAAGACAAATATGAGATGAAAGCGGAAAGCAAAATGAGACGGAACAATATGAGACGGAAGCGGAAGAAAAATGAGACGATAGAAATGAGACGGAAGAAACTGAGACGGAAGACCTGATATCAAGTTGGATGATTAATCAGTTTGAGTTAGTTACAGAACTCAACTGAATAACTGATTCTTCAAAGATCAAGAAACAAGAAGAA
>JAOSBP010000007.1:5069074-5083832 GCA_027563825.1 Erythroxylum mucronatum | reverse complement strand
TTAAATAATTAATTACTATATTTTAATTAATGAATGAATTATATTTTAACTAATTATATTTTAATTAATTATAATGTGCTTAATTAATTAATATTATTATTTTAATTAATTATATTGTAAATTAATTATATTTTAATTAATTAATTATATTTTAATTAATTAGCAAAATGGGTTTATACTAAGGAATGAGTTTCATTCCTCTACTAAATGGGGGGTATGGAGGATTCCAAAAAAGTGGGATATCAAACCATTACCCCTATAATCATAATCAACAACCAACCACTCACTTTTCATTCTATACCCATTAACTCCTTCTCAAACCCATCAACCAAGCATCCCCTTAGTATTAGTTGTTGATGTGTAAAGTAACTTATGAGGGCATACTTTTAAAAAAAAAATAAGGACATGAATATTGTATTTTTTAGTATTTCGTTGGATATTCTTATAAGAATTTAGATTTAGATATTTAATTTTACAAAAATTAAGTTTAGAACTTTAATAAAAACATAATAATTATAATAATTATAATAATACAATATTAAATTCTTTATTAATATAAATGATACAACGAGTTACATCATATTAGTATTTTTCATATAATATGTATGAATTTTATTATTTAATAAATTAAAATTTTCTATAATTATAGTATGATACAGATACGATATATAATAGTTATAGACTAAAAAAATTAATTTGATGTTACTTTTTATGTTCAAAAACTTAATATTATGGTATTTTTAAATATAAACTAATATTATAAAATTAAATAAAAAATTTAAAGTTTAATTAACCTCTTTATTATATTCTTTCAAATTTCACGATATAACTGTACAATAAAAAAACTAACTTTAAAAATACACAAAGCAAAAGTAGAAAAGAAAGTGAAAGACAATATTGTCATTAGGTAAAAAGCTTACTCTAAAATTTTCTCTTATGGAGTTTTTAAAAATCAACTTATTGGAGTTAAATAAACTAACCAATAAATTATTCATTAAACACATTACTAACTTTTTAAGAAGGTCAAAATCTAACTTTTAGCCAATAAATTAAAAAACATAAGCTGTTTCCCATCACCTACATTATCCCCGTGTTTCCAAGCCTAATTAGCGTAAACAGCTTCAATTGTCCCAACAAGTTAGTTGGACGTTCAAAGGCCTTTCCAGCCCCAAGCATTAGCTCCTAGGACAAAACAGCATAGCTCTTATGTACATTAGTACATATCATTGAATGATCATAAGCTCTCTATTTCACGTCTGTATTCTCCCAACTCATTTCCTGATGACACGTCTGCTTAAATATAACAGAAAAAGCATGTGAAGTTTACTTTCCGCCACTTACCAAGAGTCCATTCTAATAATAATAAACTAATGATCATCATTCATCCATGTATCGTTTGCTTAAAGCCCGATGCCTCTGTAATCTAGCTCATAAATCTTTATTAAAGAAACTGGCCAATAGACGATTGCATTTACGATAATAGACTGAAACATGTGACATCGCTGCTACTAGACATTAGACAGTGGCAAAGTCAGGAATTTATTTCACGGGGGACAATGTATATATATATAGTTTTTTTAATCAAATCCACTATAGACAATGATATTCTTTTAGGGTGGGCATCCCCTATATGCATATATATCTTCTTTTAAAAAAAATTTTGAGGGTGGGCCTTACAAGTAGCAATTAACGGAATGAAATGGTATGTTTGGAAAAAAAAAGGTATGGTATATCTTCTTTTAAAAAAAAGGTATGTTTGAAAGTTTAGGATGGAATGAAATGGAATAGCAATTAACGGAATAGAGTGGAATGGAATGAAATGGGTCACTCCATTGTTTGGAAGTTTAAATAAAATAAGAGAGGGACTCCTTTAACCATTGTTTGAAAGTGATACTAAAAATAAATGGAATGAAATGACTTGTAATATTTTTTTTCTAAAATTACCCTTGTAATAAAATATGCATAGTTGCCATGAAATTATTTTAGTAACCCCAAAGCATTTCAAATTGTAGGATGCCCAGAATATAGTTTTGTCATTTTTCTATATAAGCAATCAACTTTCTTGTTCTTTTTCATTAACCCTCATCATACTGTGCTCTTCGTTAGGCATTTATTCATGTGTCTTGTTATGGTTGATAATCATTCTTGACGTTGTAAATCTATTTCTACATTTCGCAGTGTATATTAATAATATATTTAAAATTTATGAACCTTCACAATCCTAGCTTTATCAAGAACATTTGAGCCGTGTTTATTAATAACATATTTTAAATTTAAATTTAAACTTAAAATTTTCTGATTTCTTCACGTACAAAAAGTATCAAGAAGATGAACACAGAATAATAGTCGATGCTTACTTGATGGAACGAAGATAGATGACCCTAGTAGCTATGGAGGGAAACGTTCGTCAATAGAAGAAGCCAGTTGAAGGAGAAACACAATGGACATCATAACATGTAGCCGCGTAGGTACTTACTGGACTGGGGTTGTAATTTCATTAATTTTTTGAATGTATTTTTGTCATTAAAGTAGGGTTTGGAAAGCAAGCCATGCAATTCCATCGCTGACCCCCCAATTTGGGAGGTCACAAAATATTAAATTTTGGATGGCAAAGGATGGCTTCCAAAGCCATTAATTTCCATTCCATTCTGTTTCAAAATATACTCCCAAACGATGGCCTAAGTCATTTGGGTCATTCTATTCCATTCTATTCCACCTCTCAACCCACATCCAAAGATATCCTAAATGGTGAGGTCGAACAACCAGCTACAAATGACTCTCGAAATCGACAGTGAGACCCAGAGGATACGGTGTTTTTTTCTTTGTTTTCTTTACAAAATCCTGCAGATAATTTTTTTATATTAAATATAGAGTCAAAGATCTTTATTATTCCTACTATATGATATTTTGATGTAATTATTCTTTATTATATGATGTATGTAGTAACATTTTAAGTATTTTACATTATTCCTAATTTTATATATGTATGATTATTAAATATTTTTCTTATGTTTAATTGTATTTATTATTTATATATGAAATATGTGAAAAGTAATATTAATACAAATAAAGAGATAGGTGTTATTTTAAATTTATACTATTATGATTTCTACAAACATAATTTTATGTAAAATTAAAAATTATATAATGCAATATATTGAAAGACAATTTTGTAATTTTTAAAATTTAAGAATTATTTTATATTTTTAAAATTACTCAAAATAGTAGTCGATGTTGATTAATATTGTTACTATTTCTTACTAGAACTTTATTCAGTCCTAATCAAATATAGTATCGTATTGTTTGCTTCACCTTAGACAAATCATTCTTGAGTAATAAAGAAACAATGTTTCAAACATTGGAGTTGTAGACTATTGGTGTTGTTATAATAAGTCGTGTCTTTTCATATAGTAAAACATACAATACCATGTTGAAATTGATTCAACATCAATCTGGTCACGTGGTGCATATGTTGTTTACTGAGTCGAAGCCTACTTCCCATTGATTTGGTCAAGATTGTTAGTTAATATTTTGTCTTATCTATTTGGGGTTACCTACAGATCTTTGAGCTTCTTTTCCAAATCTTCAGAAAGACCACAATACCAGAAGAAGAGTTTTTTTTTAGGATTGTGAAAGAAACTTGCACCGCAACTGCAAACTTTCTTCTTTCTAAATCTGATATGAGAAATCAAAGATACAACTTAGGCAACATCAGTGTGTAGTACTACAAAAGCATATTGAAGTAAAAAGCAACAGTCTCTTCTTGTGACAATCATGAACCAACAACTAGAAACTAGATTCATGCAATTAATGCCACGATAACTTCTTCCTAACTGTTGATTCCTTTGTTCAAAGGGGAAAATTATGAATTTTGGAGCATTAAGATACGGACATTGTTTATATCCCAAAAGCTATGGGATTTGGTGGAGTCTGGGTATAAGACCTAGATGATGAGCAATAATTTTGTGACAACCGAAAGCATTATGAAAAAACTTTGTTCCTCCTTCAATAGCCAGTCACTGACGAGATTTTTTTTTCACATTTCATCTGCAACTACTTTAAAGGTAGCATGGCATATTTTATGAACAGAGTTCAATAACTCCAAAAAAGTTATTATGGTAAAGCTTCAATAACTCTATAAGTGCTTTGAAACACTCCAAATGGGTTCTTCTAAATTAGATCAAACTTATCTATCTAGAGCTTATGTTATTGTTTCTCAAATAAGTTTGTATGGTGAACAAATTTCTGATCAGGCTATAGTTTCAAAAATATTGCATAGTCTCACTCTTAAATTTAATCATGTGGTTGATGCCGTAGAAGATTCTAAAGGTTTATCTACTTATTCTTTTGATGATTTAATGGGTTCTTTGCAAGCTCATGAGGACAAGATTAACAAAACTTCAGCATTGAATGAAGAAAATACCTTTGAGGTAAAAGTTGAGTCCTCAAACAGAGGTGGTCTTAGTTGTTACTGTGGTTATGGTTGTGGACATGATAGAGGCCATAGAGGAAGGCCAAATCACCAATAAAGGTAGTATAAAAATGATGAACAAAGGCAAAGTAATCAAACAAGGTCATTGTTCGTTCGTAAACCAAACTATTAGTTTTACGTCAAAAATCGCAAGTATACGGGTCGTTACTTGTAGTTAAAAACAAATATCGTCCCACAAAAATTAATGTTAGACACCACAACATTTAGGTTAAGATTTGTTTAAGAAAATGATTTCAAAAGATTAAAAATTGTAAATTATATGAAAATTAATTAAACTAGCAATGAACAACCAATTAAGGCAAAGTGCAGTAATCTGATGGCCAAGGTCTAAAATTAGGAGTTACTCTATCCTTATTTTGCTTTCCTCTTTTGTTCATGATCCAATTATACTTAACCCAAGATTTTCTAATGTTCAATTACCCTCTCTCAAGGCATAATTAGCTGACCCTAATTGAATGGATTAGAATTAGTTATGCTATCTCTGGACTTACCAACTTCTCCTAATCCTTCAACAAGATTTTAAGCACTCTTATAGGTGATTTTAAGCAAACAGCTAGGCTCTCTCTTCAAATATTTGGAAAAAAACCTGAATATTTATTAGGTCTGTTGGGAGCTAACGCTCGTTACACTACCCAACTCAGATACCCACACTCACCCTCTCAGTCTATTGTATGGTATAAGCATAATAAATATCACTAAACATCTTTCATTGCATCTAAAACAACAAGAGTTCCACAAATAGTTCAAGAACAACTCCTACAAGGTGTTTAGATACTCATAATCATGAACAATCCAACAAAATCCATGTTTTTCAAACTAAAAGTCATAAAGAGAAAAGAATAAAAGCTGGGTAAAGTCAAGAACTTCTACTCTCAACTCTAAAAAGTTGGAAAAATTCTGAATCTTGATGTAGTCGCTACTTTTCCAAGGTAGATTATGTGTTTCCCTCTTTGGCTAGCCAACATTTTCTATTTTTGGTGTGTCTTCTGATAGATGGAGGCTTCTAGGGTTTGGAGCCTTTATATATGTCAAAGGGAGGGTCGAACCACTTCAAATCCAATGTTTAACCTAATCTTGGCGAGTTCCGCCTATCACACTTGTTCTCAAGTAGGAGGGTGACAGAGGGATAGTCATTTAGTAGTTGCACGATCGTGACAGAGAGCTTGCCATTTGTAGTTGCACGATCATGAGAGCTGTCATCTGGTAGTTGCACGATCGTGCTCTGTCTACACTCTTCACTCTTTTGGCCATAACTTCTTCTTCGGACCTTCGATTGACTTGAAATTTGAACTGCAAGCTCCTCACACATTGTTCTTCCTCTCCACCAGATTTCATTATCATCTGAATTCTCTAAGTCTGCCTAGTGGTGCCATTAAATCACTTATACCACATCCATAGCTGCAAATCTGATACCTGCACAATTCATCAATAAGGGTCATCAATCCATCTTACAAATAGGCTCCAATACTACCCTCAAACACTAGATAATGTAAAGAAACAACTAAACACTTCAAATATCTAGAAAAGATGCAAAAGATCCAATAAACTAGACTAACACACACAAAGAAGCACTTAAAACACATGAAAACACATTAGAAACATAACCTAAAAGCACACTTATCATCTTCTCCACACTTAAACCTTTGCTTGTCCACAAGCAAAATCAAACACAACCAATCGATTATATCAATTCATCATTACAAGGTTTAAGAGCATTCAATCTTTCAAACTTCTGCCACTTGAATGTCCAATTACTACACACATGATGACCAGTTTTCATCGGCATACATAAATAAACTCAAGTTATGACACTATCGAACAAAGGCAAGCATAGACTCAAAATGGATCTTCCTCATGAAATTCACTCATTTCACTCAAGTGTTTACGGTTAGTGTTTCTCTTAAGACTCCCTATAGGAAAGTACACAACCATATGCTTGCAAATACACCAATTCTTCTCCGCAGTGATTGCATGCACAATTAGATCAAAAGGACTTTACTAAGGGTTGTAATGTTGCTAGGGTTTAAGGTATGTCAAAAGGGTTTGAGGGCTGATCACAAGAACTCATCGAATACTAAGTAAGCGAAGGGACATAAAATGATTTCTGAGACATGTAAATGAATATAACTAACTACTTCACACTTATTGTTGCTACTATATGTTTTTCCTTTCCTTTTTGCCTTTTCTTTTCTTTTTCTTTTCTCTCTTTTTTTTTCTTTTTGAACAATAATAAAGAAATACAAACTAACATTCGTAGCTAGATGTAATGTGCTCTAAAAGTAGAGATACAAAGAATGTTGTTCAAAGCGTCTCAGAAAAAAATAATAGTTAAAAAACCCAACTAATGCAAACTTAGAACTCTATTAAACTTGTGATAGGGTAGGTTAATGGGGTTTAAGGTTTAAAATGAGGTGTTTTCTAGAAACAAAAAGGTCAAATGCTTAAAGGGGTTTGCAAAGGACAATGACATAGGTTGTTCATTTAAGTCAAGGGCTAAAAGAACGAGGGCCTTAATCACTTCTATCTGGCATGCATCTAGTAGATTCAAATTGGTTCAGGGTAAGTTCTAGGGTTACTACTTATAGGAGTATCACACAATCAAGGAAATGATATGACTATGGAATAAAGTCATTTAGGCTCAACTCCTCACTTAGGCTCAAATGGAAATCCATTATGTTTCCACACATCACCTAATCAGTCAAATATCAATTTCTGAGTAAACCTATGTAACCAACTACTTAAGCCAATCCACATGGTTGACCTTATATCAAAATGGCCTAATTCAATCTTCAGGCATGTGACTCAATCCTATTCTAACTATTATGATAGAATCTCAAGGAAACAACTTCTATCTTAAAGATTCAAATACAGGGAAAATGATAAACCTAGAACTAGCAACCTAATATGCAACCTACAAGACATGCCAAAATGTAGTGCAAACACAAACATCAAATAATTAGCTACCAAGCTACCTCCCCACACTTGAAGGACACATTGTCCTCAATTTATGATAAGATAACTACAAACAAAGAACACAATTGCTAAGGCCTAAAAGCATAAGACAAAATAAGTACCAATGCAACAGTCACAAAAGAACTAGAAACAAACAAATAAACACAAAAAATAAAACAACAAAAGAGGGAGTTTAGAAAGCTTATAGAGAGGGTGGAGGCGATGAGGTTGGAGATGGCATGTGGAGTCCTTGTATCTCCCAAGACTTGTGGATTTTCTTTTTCAAGTACCACTGTTGGCGGGCTATTAGTTGCATTTACTCATTCATTTGGTCGAGTTGCTGCTGTGTCTTTTTGTTGCTATCGGCCAGGAGTGTGTATACTTTCTCCCAACCTGTTAGCCCCTCTAATTCCTTACTTGATTCATATGAGTCCAAAGAAAGTCTGGAACTTGAAGCTCCACCTGAAAACCTATGCTTAATTGCAGTGTGTGTTCGAGGATCTTGGAGCTCCATGTTGTGGTGCAGTAATATCTCCGCATGTCTTAAGTACGGTTCATCAAAATACTCACAAGAAATAGGGGTTAATCTGGTAAGATCAATCTTAAAATGCTGAGCCAAAGTATTGGCTAAATAACCCATTCCTATGGATGCTCCCTTCCTTGCCACAGATTGAATCAAAGATCAAGAAAAATAGGAGAACAAGTTAGCCTTAATCTTTTCATCTAAGTGACATAATAAAAACAACTCCCTAATGGATCATTTGTTGCTTCGAGTTTTGGAAAACATAACATAACACATGAATTTGAGCAAAAGAAACTGTTGAGGACTAATAATGTGAGCATTCGATGCATTGTGAGCATTAAAATCAGGCAAGTCAGTTAAATACTTCCAATAAATGGTAGATGAGAAGTCTTGCTGGGAATCTTCTACCTGTGGCTTAGAAAACGAAAGAGTTGGTGTAATAACTTCTCATCCAAGCTACGATCCTGGTCCCATAGTCTAAACCAGAATTTACTAAGTTTACTAGATTCAAACCTCAAGGAAGTGAAAAAATCAAGTGTTAGCTCACAAAAAATAGGGTAATCCAAATGCACATATTGTCTCCAACTACCTTTATTACACAATTTCAGCAATTTATCCTTCAACCCTATTTCTTCTAACATACCAAAATCAAAATATCGTGGTGTATGAATGGTTCTAGTTTTGAGAAGAGCATACCTGTCACCTTCCTCCTTGGAATAAATGGGCAAATGGGCATTATAGTCAGCTGCATGTTTGCAGCATTTCGGCTTCCCACCTTAGCTTGGATGGGTTTGACAAATTTCTTGGATCTTGGAGGCATAATGGCGTGAAAACCTGCAAAAATCACAAAAGAAACATGATAAGTTTCAAGAAGGAACACACACAACCTCTAGAGGGAGAAACCTGTAAAAATGGAGGGAAGAAAGGGAAAAGAAAAGCAAAAACACTACACAAAACTGAATGTTTTGATGATAAACCTAAGCAAACTTACAAGATTTGGTGAAAATTTGGAATAAAATGAGCAAAATCTCTTGAAGAAAGGTTATGGGGGTCGAAACTGGAGAGAGGGCGGAGGTTGTAGGGAATTGAGAGAAGATGTGATTTAGGTTTTTGAAAAGGGGGTGGGCGAGATCTACTACTCGCTCTGCACGATCGTGCACCCCTGATGGATGGAGGGTTCTGTCATGATTGTGCACCCCTGGTGGCTAGAGGGAGGCTTATTGTAATTCACTCCAAATGGCTCCCAAATTGGTTCTAAGTCACTCCAAACTTGCAAATTCAAATTTTAACATAAAAAATACAACCAAACTCAAGAAAAGACAATATTAAAGCAAGAAACAACTTGAAACCCAAGCAGTGGCAACTTAAGTAACCTAAGAACTAACCAAAACATGCTTCATTTAAGGTCATGAGCTTGACCAGTCCAATTTAATCAAGAAGAGTAATGGAAAGGTAAGAAATCACTTCCATTGACCTTAAAGGCTTCACCCTTGGTGTTCTTTAATTTATTTGCTCCATAATCAAATACTAGAAGTACCATAAAAGGTCCACTCCACCTTGACTTGAGCTTTCCAAGAAATAAGTGAAGTCTTGAATTGTAAAAAGCACTAAATCCCCACTCTTAAACTCCTCCTTTTTGATGTGAGCATCATGCCACTTCTTAACTTTCTCTTTGTACAACTTGGCATTTTCCTAAGCATCAAATCTCAACTCTTCCAATTCAACAATTTGCGGCAACCTTTCTTGCCCACAAGTTTCCAATCCATGTTTAATTTTTTTATTGCCCAATAAGCCCTATGCTCCAACTCTAAGGGTAAATGGCAAACCTTACCATACACAAGTCTATAAGGAGTAGTACCTATAGGTGTCTTGAAAGTTATCCTATATGCCCAAAGTGTGTCATCCAACTTCAAAACCCAGTCCTTTCTTGAGGCGAACACTACATTCTCTAAAATCTTCTTCAACTCTCGATTCACCACCTACATTTGGCCACTAGTTTGTGGATGATATGGAGTAGCCACTCTATGGTCAACATTTTACTTTCTCAAAAGAACTTCAAATGGTTTATTACAAAAATGACTAACCCAGTCACTTATAATTTCCCTTGGCACCCCAAATCAAGTGAATATCCTCTTGATGAAATGTTAAACCACCTTACCATCATTTTTTGGAGTAGCCATAGCTTTAACCCACATAGAAATATAATCCACTCTAACTAAGATGTACTTGTTACCTAGGGAGGATGGGAATGGTCCCATGAAATCCAAGCCCCATACATCAAATATCTCCACCACCATGATGTTTGAAAGTAGTATCTCATCCGTCTTTGATATATTGCCTACTCGCTAGCACCTATCACACTTCAACAGAAAATTTTGAGCATCCTTAAAAAAGGTTGGCCAGTAGAATCCACTCTCCAAGACCCAAGTAGTTGTCTTATTTGCTCCATAGTTCCCTTCATAAATAAAACTACGACATTACAACAACACTTTAGGTATCTCATCATTAGGGACATACCTGCGAATCACACTATCATCACAAATCTTATACAGAATGGGTTCATCCCAAATGTAACGAGAACATTGGAATAAGAAATGTTTCCTTTGTTAATAAGAAAGGTTAGAGGGAAGAACACCAACTGAGAGATAATTTGCAATATCTGTAAGCCAAGGAAGAAAGGGATTTCTACCATCATTAAGGCTTCATCAGGGAAGTGCTCCTCAATTTCCTCTTCTTCTTCTTTATGTTCCCCTTCAAGTCTTGAGAAGCGGTCTGCTACAATGTTTTTTACTCCCTTTTTGTCTTTAATCTCAAGGTTGAACTCTTAGAGGAGAAGTACCCATCTGATAAGCCTAGCCTTGGCATCCTTCTTTGCAAAGAGATAACATAACATCGCATGATCTGTAAAGATAATAACATATAAGCCTAAAAGATAAAAGCAAAATTTCTCATATGCAAAGATGGCATGTAGATGCCTGTCAAGGTCTTGCTTGCATAGTAGATGGCATGTAGTTTCTTCTCCTTCCATTGTCCAAATACACACCCCACTGCAGGATCGCTTGCATCACATATAATCTCGAAAGGAAGTGACTAATCTAGCGTTGTCAAGATAGGTGCTGTTGTGAGTGCCTTCTTCAACAATTAAAAGCATCCAAGTAATTATTAGTAAACACAAAAGGAACATCTTTTACTAACAAATGGGTTAAGGGTCTAGCAAGAAGGGAAAAATCCTTAATGAACTGTCTGTAGAACCCTACATGACCAAGAGAAGCTCGGATGCCCTTAATGTTAGTGGGAGGGGGTAACTTTTCAATTACTTCGGCCTTTGCTCAATCCACTTCAATCCCTTTGCATAAGATCCTATGGCCCAATACAATCCCCTCTTAGACCATGAAATGAAGCTTCTCTTAGTTTAGAACTAGATGAGACTCCTCACGTTTTTGTAGCACTTTGTCTAAATTAAATAAACAATCATCAAAAGAATATCCAAAGATAGAGAAGTGATCCATAAATAACTCCATGAAATTCTCATTCAAGTCTGCAAAAAATGGCCATCATGCACCTTTAGAATGTGGCAAGTGCATTGCATAACCCAAAAGGCATCCTCTGATAAGCGAAAGTGCTATAAGGACAAGTGAAAGTGGTCTTCTCTTGATCTTATGGGTATATGAACACCTGATTGTACCTTGAATATCCATCAAGAAAATAATAAAATTCATAGCCAAACACCCTCTCAATCATTTGGTCCACAAAAAGTAAAGGAAAGTGGTCTTTCTTGGTGGCCAAGTTAAGCTTCTTGTAATTAATACGCACTCTCCAACCCATGATGGTTCTAGTAGAAATCTGTTTACCTTTTTTATTTTCCATCACTGTCATGCCTCCTTTCTTAGGCACACACTGCACAACACTCACCTACGCACTATCTGAAATGGGGTAAATAATCCCCGCATCCAAGAGCTTGAGTACTTCATTCTTCAAAACCTCTTGCATATGTAGATTTAACCTATTGATGATAATGAAAAATTTTGGATAAAGTAAAGAGATTGATGCAGTGGATAAGGCTGATCACTTGAAGAGTTAGAGTTTGAGTAAAAGACTTTGCCTTATCCTTTTCATGAAGGAGTTTGATTTTGAATTCATTTTAGATAGACATCTTTACAAGTTAGAGTTAAATTAGGATTAGATTAGAAGACTCTATAAAAGGGGCGTTTCTCGTAACAAAAGTAAGCTCTCTTTTTACATTTTTAGCAATTCTTAGTCTTTCTTCTATTTTTATTATTGGAGCGAAAACCACGTGTGGCTAAACTCATCTTTGTGATTCAGGGGGATTCTATACTCTGATTGTAACTTTATGAGGTATTGTATTTAATTTTTTTCACATTTTAATTCAAGCATTTCTTGTTTTGGGTTCTCATATTTCATGAATGGTTGACATTTGATTAATCTGACAATTTAATTAAATATTGATTATTCTATTGCTGTGCAGGAATTCAGTGATATGTAATTATCATGAAGGAATGGTACAAGTAGCAAATAGGTTATTTATGAATTTCTATATTTAAATTATGATAAACAAGAAAACTAAATTAAATAGTTGCAGTTATCTCGATTATTTAGTTTAGGGTTTAGTCTTTTTCACGGAGCTTATTGCTATCATTTACCTAATATGGAATGATATCACACCTAGTCAATAAATGATAAGTTTTGGTTTAGATGCTGGGTTTGAACTAATTAATTTTGAAAAATTAGAGACTTATTACGACTATCCTAATATGTTTCGGACTAACTACTTGAATTGTGAAAATATTCTTTTTGAACCAATGATCAATGTTACAGTTACGTGAGATCTTTTCCTTGAATTGGAGTTTGGTAATCTTGACTTTCTCGTATTTAAATTCAGTTGATTTAATTTGTTTTCGCCTTATTTTTAGTTAATTAGTTTCTTTATCAAACCCCCTCCCCCATTTAATTTATTGCTTGAAATTAAGAAACTAGTGTTTAGTTCTCTAGGGATTTGACTTGGTTCCACAATTACTACTAAAGTTTGGAGAATCGGTATTATTTTGGGGGCTTCTACAACTCGACCACTCATAAATGTTCACATCATCAACAATGTTGAACTCTTCATCCAGATGACTTCTAACTTTGGAGGTATTCGTTTTTCCATGAAATTTCTTTTTTTAGTGACTTTAAAATTCAACACATTTACACAAATAAAAATTTTAGGAAGATCTCCTAGCCATCATAAGTTCATAACTCAGATAAATTGAATTATTATTACATAATAATAAATAATTTAACATATATAGGAACAATTTAGTTGATATAAATTATAATGGTTATGAAAATACCGATGAAGTAGTTCATTATTAGCCTAGTATTAGGATTTTTATTTTTAAAACTTTTTACTATTTCAAGAATTGCTTTTGTGCTTCATATCAATGACAATGCATCTTTCTTCAATTGGATTTTTCTTTAATGAAATTTTATAAGAGTGAATTAGATTTCAAAATTAATTATACTTAAGTAAACTTACTTTATATATAAGAAATCTACGATCCTTATTAGGTAAGTTATTGATTCATTAGTGAAATTAGTCATTATTAGCTCTCGAGAACATAAACATACCCAATTGACCAAATCCTATTAAAAATCTTATTATGTTATTGTTTGTTTCGTTTATACTACTTTATTCTTGTTGCACATTGTTTCTCTATAAATAGTATTAGAGAAACGTTGAGAAAATAATGGCTTCAGTTAAAAGGTTTGAAGTGAAGAAATCTAATAGAACTAAAAATTTCAAACTATAGCATTGGAGAGTGAAAATTTTATTGGCATAATAACTCATGTTAAAGGGGTTATAGGAGGATAAGTAAGTTGGGAAATATGGAAGAGCTCGACGGAAGGAGTTATGGGCACGAGTAGCTAGAACTTTTCAACCATATTTGACAGATAAGGTCATAAACTACCTCATAAAGCTTGTATCTTGTATGGAGATATAGAAGAAGTTAGAGAGTTAAGGAACAAAATCTCTCATAAATAAGTTGTATGTAAATAAAAATTATACAAGCTAAAGATGCATAAGGGAAAAATATTTGAACAATATATTAATGTGCTTAGCCAAATACTCAATGATCTATTTAAAGCTCAAGGTGACTATTGCAGATAGGATAAAGCAATAATTTTACTTTTTTTATTTGCAGGTGATAACCACATTGACATTAGGTAAGAAGATAGTCACTATGAGAAACTTAAATTAGATCTTAACATTTTCACCATAATTCAATTTAAGTCTAAATATTTTGACACATTTAAAAAGAACCCTAATATTTCACAAATGCATAATTTGAATAAGAATCAATCCTCTCTTGTCAAAAGTATATCTAGTATTTGTTAAGTCAAAACTGACTTTACGAGTTGAATAATTTTGATGACAAACAAAGAAACAGATAAATAAAAAGCAGATGGAATATAGCTTTACAAAAATTAGACGGAAGAAAAGCAGACAGACGCTTTACAAAATTCAGATGGAAGAAAAGCAGTCAGACGCTTTACAAAAATTCAGACGGAAGAAAAGCAGACAAACGCTTTACAAAAATCAGACGATACAAAAGCAGAAGGAAGCTTAGCTAAAAGCAGACGGAGGCTTTATAAAAATCAGACGATACAAAATCAGACAGAAGCTTAGCTAAAGTAGACGAAAGCGAAAAGCAGACGGAAGCAATAATCAGACGGAAGTATCAGTCTGAGGAAGTTACAGATTTCAACTGACTAACCGTTTCTTTAAAGAA
>JAOSBP010000007.1:5050220-5069068 GCA_027563825.1 Erythroxylum mucronatum | reverse complement strand
AAGTCTAATACCATTCATGGAATGTAAATCACATTACATATACGAAATACATGCATTTATTAAAGGAATACCTCATAGTATATTATTAACAAATCATAATGTTAATACATGAATCACAAATGTTCATTAGCCTAGGGCACACTACTAACACTTAAAGTCCGTCTAATGGACATAGGTGAAAAAAAACTCACTCAAGAGCCTTCCTAAAGGTTTCTACGTCCATCCTAACCTTACTTTCACTCTAAATTGTCTCAAATTCACTTGCTCTAATGTAACATCATTTCTTAACAATTCAACTACCAATTATTTTCCTTGAACTCTTTAATCTCTACTCATTTGATTCATCAGTTACAACTAATTTTCATCGTTTACTGTAGTTGTCCTGTATACATCCTATGCAGCATCACTAACTTATAAAGAACATATCTCTCAACTTTGATATCCTAAAATTTCATACTTTATATCGTTGGAAAGCTAGAAAGATAAGCTATAACTTCCAAGAAGACAACTTTGTCTAATTAAGCCTAGATTAATACAGTTTTTCACCTGAAGTCAAAATACAAATTTTACCCTTATGAAAGACTTGAAAATGCAATGTACAACTTGGAAGGTCATGAGCAAAATGCAATCATATTTCATTAATGTCAAAAGATAAGATTTTATAAAGCTTTAATGGGCATTTCGAGCCACAATATATCATTTCGCAAAATCCCAAATTACAAAAGATACTTGAACAAATAATACTTGAAATGCGACTAAAGCCTTATGTTTACAAAATCTAGCTTAAAATACAAAAATATGCATAATCTGAGCGATGCTTTGACTCTCTTTCACTCGATCTCTTGCTCATCATCTGGAGATGGGAAGGAATGGGGGTGAGCTTAAAAGCTCGTGGTTAACAAGTTTATAATGGAAAACAAGCAAAACCATTAAAAATGCTCAATGTCATAAAAATTTTCATCAAATCCGTAAAACACATATTTCCTAAATTCTCAACTTGTCATCATATATCATAAACACATAAGTCACATATGCATCAAATTGTCATCCAATCATAAACACATAAGGAATTCAGAATGGTTTGAGTAGATCCATAAACAGGTACTAACACATTCCCACATAATGATCTTGTATAGTCGTAAACAGAAGGTACTATCGCAATCCCACATAATGGTTTTTGGGTAGTTGTAAATAGAACGTACTATTGCAATCTCACATAATAGTTTTGCACAGTTGTAAACATGACGTACTATCGCAATCCCACATAATGGTTTTGTGTAGTCGTAAACAGAACGTACTATCGCAATCCCACATAATGGTTTTGCGTAGTCGTAAACATGAGGGAATCCTTGAAGGAGCTCCGTGCCATTAGTGACAGGCGGGAGAAGCCTTTAATAGAGTCGAAATGCACTTGACATAACAGAATGGACTACCCCAAACCCACATAATCATGCATTTCATAACTTGTAAACATATTGCTCAAAATGGCATATTTCCGAAACATGATTTCATAAACATAATATCTTTTCAAAATCATTTTCATATTCTTTCTATAAATTATCAACACAATTCATATACCAAACATATAGCATTTTCTCAACTCATTCAAGAAGCAATAAATGGAACATTTATAACATAATTGAAAACATTTAACTTTCTTGGTTTGAAAAATGTTTATGGCTCATAAATTTCACCATAAACATGTAACATTTTCTCAAAGCATTTAAAGAGCAATAATTGTACATTTATAAAGTAGTTGAAATCATTTATTTCCATTATTTGAAAGAAACATTAATGGCTTATTAACTCAATTACAAACATGAAACCCACCTTGAATTCCTTGCTTAAAGACTTGCTAAAAAATGCCTCTCCTCTTGCTCCTTTTGGCTCTCTTGATTCCTTTAACATTGACAAAATTCTCAATTCAATAGGAATTCTAATTTGAGGACCCAAAGAAACATATGCATAAAATTGATCCTAGAAAGCTTAAACCTATGCATTTCCTAAGCTTCTTGAACTAAAACCCTTCCAAAATTTCAAAAGATTAAGTAAGACCTTACCTTGAATCTTCACCAAATGAAGAGTTTCTTAGCTCTAATGAAAGCTCTTCTCTTCCTTTACCTTTTTTCCTTCTTGAACAACTTCAAAATCTCTCTTGAAGGCTAAGAAAAATTGAAACCTAGCTTGTTTTCTCTTCTTTCTCTCCTTCTTTTCTTCTCTTTGTATTTTTCTCTCTTCTTCTCCTCACTCACGTTTGCTCTCTTCTTTAAATGCAAGACAACAATTCTTCTCCCTTTTATACCCTTAATGATTGTAAGATGTCCATTTTACCCTTCCTAATATGCCTTATGGTCTTTATCCTTAAGTGAACTACCAAAAATGCCCTTATACAATCTTACTACCTTAATTCAATTAACCCATGCGATAAAATCCTACTAATATTAACATAATAATTAACTCCCAAAAATTCACCTATCCAAACCTCATAATTATTTAAATCATGCTTAACTCAATAAAAAAAATTCGGGGGCTAACAGTAACAATTAATTCCAAATTTACTAATTATAATCCACCAAACCAAAATTCAAGACGTAACAATACACAATTCACATCATGATCATTTTAAACCTTTCATACCCCGGAACATGTTAATTGAGTGCACGTACAATCTTTGCAATGTTTCCTAAATCATGATTCATGTGTGTATGCCAATATTGTGCATGTGAATGAAATACATTTCATAAATTCTCAATGATATTACTCATGTGCAATAGTCTAAGGTTCTAAACCTTAGTATGGAAACAAGCTATTACAAAATTAGTCTAGCATATATTATAGTTATACCAACTTTGCCTATACTTTTGAGATAGAGTGTAATGTGAGTTGGGTTAGAATAGGGACCTTCTTAATGCAAGACAGGAAACAGATTGCATACTTTAGTGAGAAACTTAGTGGAGCACCCTTTAACTACCCAACTAATGATTAGGAGATCTATGGATTAGTTAGGGCTTTAGAGACTTGACAACACTATATATGGCCTAAAGAGTTTGTGATCTAAACTGGCCATAAGTCACTGAAGTATATTAAGGGAGAAAACAAACTTAGCAAAAGGCATGACAAGTGGGTGGAATTTATATATTTGTTTCCTTATGTGTTTAAGTATAAACAAGGAAAGGAAAACATCGTGGTTGATGCATTGTCTAGGATACATGCCTTAATAAGCATTTGAAATGATAGATTACTAGTTTTTGAGCACATTAAGGAGCTATTCAATGATGAACATGATTTTGGGAATATATTTAAGGCATGTGAGAAACTGGGAAGTTCTTTAGGTACAAGGAGTATTTTTTAAAAAAGAATAGGCATTATATACCCCAAAGTTTCTTAAAAGACTTGTTAGTGAAAGAATTGCATGGGAAGGTTTAATGGGAAACTTCGGTGTTAAAAAGAGCCTTAATGTTTTGAATGAACACTTCGTCTAGCCACATATGAGGAGAGATGTTGAAAGAGTGTGTGAGAGATGTGTGAAGTGTACCAAGCTAAATCGAGAGCACAACCCCATATATTGTACAAACCGTTACGTATACCTAATGAATTGTGGATAGACTTCTCCATAGACTTCATTTTGGGTTTACCTATGTTTATAAGTGGTCACGATTCAATATTTATAATTATTGATTTGTTTTCTAAGATGAAAAACTTCATTACATGTTGATAGAAGGATAATTGAACATATTTTTACCCCTATATTTGATGTGTTTTTGCTTGATATTTATTACTTTTGCTATATATTTGGTACTTAATTCGTTTCAAGTGTGTACACAGATTATAATTGCCTTCATAGACTTAAAGAAGAAGAATTCAAACAAAAACACAGTGTAAAAAAAGAATTAATGCACAGTCGTGCATATGCCCGTGCACTTTTCAGAAGTCGTCCTCTTTCACAATATTCAGAGATTTTTGTTTATGCACAGTTTGATGCATGGTGGTGCAAGAGACCATGCATTGGCCAAAACCCTAGAATTCCATATAAAAGAAAATTTTCATAAACAGTTAGGAGGAGGAGATGACAGGAAGCATTTTGAAAGTTTTAGAGACGATTCCAAGAGTGATTGTGAGCTAGAGGAGCGAGAAATGTGAAGATTTTATAGATGAATTCTTCAGAATACAACATCAGACCCCTACATCGTCAGAATACTATATAAAAGACAATCAAGGAGATTTAAAATTAAGATACCATTGTTTTCAATTTGTATTTCTGTTTATGTATGTTTGATTTTGTATTCGCTAATGTGTAACTAAATATTTGGTTAATATTTAGGTTAGATGAGCCCTATTTTGTTACCTTAACTTGTGTTGACTCTTTTATTAATGCAATTGGTTGATTAATTTGTTGCTATCCAATTAAGTGTTTTATTTATGTTATAATAAATTCAGAAATATTAGATCATAATCTAGTTTCATACATAAATATTGAGAAATCCTAGGTTTAAATAGATCTATTGTAATTGGAAGGAGTTGATTGCAACCCTAGAGATAGGATGACAAAAATCTAGATTAGGATCAAACATAATAGAGGGACTCATAAATTAGTAACGCAATCCTATAAACTATAAACTGAGTAATTCGATTGGAAACCTTAGGATTAGTTGTTAGTAGACTCAAGGTTAGCTATTAGCAAACTATAAAAGTCTCCACAGTCCAATTATCAACAAAACAATTGCATAATAAAAGTATTACAATAATTGACTAACTCTCACAAAAAAAGTAAATAACATGTCACAAAACCAGTGATGTATCTTACATTACTAAATTGTTCTTTATTGAAATTGTTTTAATTACATAGAGTTCCTAAAATCATTGTTTATGACTCTGGCACTAAATTCTTTATCTATTTTTTAGGAAATTTTTTGGGAGAAGTTGGGAACTAAGTTTTTTTTCGATAACTTGTCATCCACAAATAGATGGCTAAACTGAAGCAGTTAATAAAACTCTAGGTTTTTTTGCATGTTGTTAGGGGTAAAATTTGAAAATATGGGAATAGTCTTTACCTTTTATTGAGTTTGCATATAATCAAACTATATATAGTTATACTAGTTTTTCATCTTATTAAATTGTTAATGGATTTAACATGTTGTCTCCTTTAGATTTTTTTCCTTTTCCATTAGGTAAAAGAGATAGCTTAAATGGCAAAAAGAAAGATAAATTGATGAAGAAGCATTATGTGGGGCAAGGCTAAACATATAGAAAAAGACGCAATAATATAAGAAGAAAGCTAATAAAGGTCGAAAGTAAGTGATATTCGAACCTAGTGATTAGGTTTGGGAATACTTAAGAAAGGAAAGGTTTCTAAAAGAAGGTATGAGAGTTAGAGATATTTGGTGAATAGACAGGTTTAGAGCTTTAAAGATCCTGAGGTAGAGCCTAATTATTGTCAACTATGATCACAAAGACTTTATCCTCTAAAGTACCTTGTATCCTTGCTAGAGAAAATGCAAGTTGATGGATTAATTGTCTATGACCTGTCTAATTGTCATACCAAACAAAGGCTCTTTCACCATTCCCCACCTTATAAAAAAATATCTGATTTAACTTAATCCCTTAACTGAAGAAGTTGGCCAAGGAACTAAGAGTGAGAAGAGCTCTTTTGCACCATCCATATACATTTGTTGTTAAAAAAATAGCTATGTAACCATTTCACCCCAAAGACAGTTTTTATCCTCTAGTATCCACCATAATCACTTCAATATCAAGGCTAAGTTAATATCATTTATAGCATTCACCCCTAGTCCCCCTTCTTCTTTAGGAGTTCATATATTAGTCTAACTGACTTTTGCTAAACCTTCTACTCCATCTAAGTAACTCCACAGGAATTTTCTGAACATCCTTTCTAACAATTTGATAAGTCTTTGTGATAGGAAGATATGAAAACTCCAACTGATATGCAAAAAAGAAAGAACAAACTTGATCAATTGTAGTTGGTATGGAGGACTTTAGAAAGTGTGTTGACGACTGTGTTTTGTTTGATTTAAACTCTAGTGGTCCTAGTTTCACTTGGTCTAATAAACAATCAGGGGACCTTTTTGTAGCTAGGAAGTTACATAGAGCTCTTGTCATCTCTACTTGGAGTTCTTGTTTTCCTAGATCCTATGGAGTGATCGAAAATCCTAACATCTCTGACCATTCCCCTGTGGTGATTAAGGTGTTAGCTAGTCAGTCGAAAAGATTTTCTCCGTTTAGGTTTTCCAATTTCTTAGTTTCTCAACCTAACTTCTTTTAGATTGTTGAGAAGGCTTGGTCATCTCAGGTTTGGGAAACCTCAATGTTCTGTGTGGTCTCTAAGCTGAAATTAGCTCAACATGCGCTCAAAACTTTAAACTATTATTAGGTAGGTGATTTGAATGTTAGAGTTGCAACCTGACAAACTTGCCTTAAAAATATTCAAGATCAAATGTAGCAAGTGTCTAATGTTCATCTGATTGCCCAATAAAATGAGGCTATTACAAATCTGATTAAGGCTCCAGAGGACCAGGAGATGTTTTATAATCAATCTTCTCGTATTAAGTGGCTTAAAGAAGGTGATATGAATACCAAATTCTTTCATAATTCTATTTTGTCAAATAGGAACATGAACAACATTCATTCTTTACTGGATGGTACTGGTGATAGGTTTGTTAATTTTGAAGATATCCAAAAACAATATCTAGGTTTTTTTTCAGAGTACGCTTGGGAACAAGAAAGATTTACTCTCCTCTAAAGAGTACATGATTGCCCTTTTTCCTTCTCCTATTCCTGAAGATCTTAGAAACAATCTCATTATTGATGTCTCGACTCAAGAGATTAGGGATGTTTTTAACTCCTTAAACCCTAATAAGGCTCCTGGTCCTAATGGTTTTAATGGTTTTTTCTTTAAGCAAACTTGTCATATTGTTGGTAATGATATTACTCTTGTCATTCAAGATTTTTTTCGGCATGGTAGGCTTCTTAAAGAGCTCAATTCTACTTTTATTTCTCTTATCCCTAAGATGGATCATCTTCTACTGTTTATGATTTTAGACCTATTTCTTATTGTAACATGATTTACAAAGTGATTTCGAAAATCATTGCTAATAGGCTTAGAAACCTGCTCCCTCACATTATCAGCTTAAATCAATGTGCTTTTATCAAGGGTTGCCGAATAGGGGACAATATCTTGTTGAGAATTATCACCTTTCCAATAATCATAAGGTTGTGCCTTTAAAATTGATCTAAAAAAGCCTATGATTCTATTCATTAGGATTTCATCCTTAATGTGCTCTTAGCTGTAGGGTTTCCTCCAACTTACATTAAGTGGATTGAAGAGTGTATTACCTCACCTTCGTACTCTATCTTGATCAATGGGTCTCCTTCGAAATTCTTTCGTGGTAAGTCTGGTTTGAGACAAGGGGATCTGTTATCTCCTTATCTCTTCATTCTTTGTATGGAGGTTTTCTCTAGGAGTATGGATGCTTCTATTGCTCGAAGTAACACTTTTAAAATAGCTCTTAAGCTCTCTTACCTTTTGTTTGTTGATGATCTTTTATTATTCTGCCATACTAATATTGGGTCTGTCCAAACTATTTTTGATTGCCTGCACACTTTCTCTAATTTTTTTAGGCTAGATATGAATCTTAGAAAGAGTCAATACTTTTTATCTACTGATATGGATCATTTTGCTCATCAGCTGAAAACTTTAACTAGTCTTCACAAAGGTTACCTTCCTATTCGTTAACTTAGTTTGCCTCTCTTAACAGGTCGTCTGTCTAGGAGAGATTGCATGCCTCTGTTGGATAAAATTGATGCTAGGGTTAATAAATGGACCCATAGAACTCTTTCCTATGCTGGTAGATTGCAATTGATTATCTGTGTTCTCTCTACTTTTCAAGTGTATTGGTCTATTCATTTCATTATTCCCTCTTCCATTATCAAAGATATTGAGACTAAATTAAGGAATTTCTTATATTATGGTAGTATTACGTCAAATCCTCATGCTAAAGTTAAATGGAGTGATCTCTGAGACCTAAAAGAGAGGGTGGTTTAGGCATTAAATATTTATCTACATGGAATAATGTTCTTCTAGGAAAAAGAATATGGTTTTTGTTTAATGAGAATGAAGCGTTGTGAGTCAAGTGGGTGCATACTATTATTCTTAGACGTAAACATTTCTGGAGTGTTAAACCTAGTAATAATAGTTCTTGGAGTTGGAGGAAGCTGTTACAAGTTAGGGACCTTATTTGGAACCATTTCAGATTTAAGATAGGAAATGGGTTTTCTACTCTTTTATGGCAGGATCCTTGGCATCCTAGAGGCATTCTTGTATATCTCTCGACCCCCAGATTGATCAATGGATCGGATTTGCCTATGAGTGCAAAATTTTATGACGTTATCAAGAACAATGTTTGGACCTAGCAGGAGGCTACAAATGTGACCATCCACACCCTGGATCCTTTGCCATATCAACCAGTGTGCTTTCTACCTAATAGATTGGAATGACTGACTAGCTCCTCTAGAGTCTACACAAATGCTTCGGCCTATACTATTTTCAGACCTCCCAATTCTCTTATTCCTTGGCATAAATTGGTCTGGTACAAAAGAACTAGCCCAAAGTGCTCTTTTATCTTGTGGCTATCTTTTAAAATAAGTTGCAAACGAGGGATAAACTCCTCTTCTCTTATGTCTCAAATTATTGTTCCTTATGCCTTTTGGATAATGAGTATGTTGATTATCTATTTTTTGAGTGTTCTTACTCAAAAATAGTGTGGTTACATTATTCTCTAAACCATTTTCAGATCCATTTGCCTAACCTGATAAATCTTTCAATCGTCCTTAATTGGTTTAGCTATCCCCCAAACCATAAAAATATTAACCTCAACCTGTATATGATTCTTCTTTCTGTTATTGTTTATAATCTTTGGTCTGAAAGAAACCACCAAACCTTTAAAGATACAGTCTTGGATGTTAGGAGCATTAACACCAAAGTGGTTTTTCAAGTTATGGAACATCTCAGTTCAAACACTGAGGGAAGGTAGTCGTTGGTATGGTCTGTTTAGTTTTTTCTCTAACGTTTTGTTTTGCAAGTTTTGGATCCAATTTAGGACAGTTTGGAGGCCTTAAGAGGGGATGATTCCTCCAAAGATTCTCCTCCTCTTCCTGGTTTTCCTTTAAAGCCTCAATTTTTTGATTGCAATGACGACCTTCTCTATTTCCAGCAGAGTAGGAGATCCAACACCAGTTCAGAAGTTTTAGTTCAAGGCCCTTTTAGGGTTAAATTTGTGAAGATTTCACCTTGATTGTTCTGGTTTTGTTTGGCTGTCAGACTGCTTTTCTGCTTCAGCTTGTTAGTATGTTTTGTCTGGTTCTGTTAATGTCTTCCCATTCTTCCAAGGATTTCATTGGGTGAAAGGCTTGTTTAGGTCGTGGTTGTAGTTTTTTTGCTGCATTGTGCAGATTTAGTTTCCTAGTTTTATTTCTTTAATTAGCTACCGATGTAGAGGCTTTCTCTTGTTTTCTTGGTTTCTATTTGTTTAGTTTGGTTTTGGCAATGAAACTTGCTTTCTTGGGCAGTCTCTTGTTTTGTACAGAACTCTGTTCCTTTTTATTAATCAAATTTACTGATTTATCCCAAAAAAAAAAGGATAGCATTCATTGAAGCTCAATCTTTTAGTAGAAATAAACAGTCCTAGGTGCATTAAGAGAGGGAGCTTTCTATTCATATCAGTGATTTTAGCAGTGCTTATTTCCATATATGAAGTTGCTTTAAAGATCATAAAGTTACTCTTGTTTAGGTTCAATTCTAATCCTGATAATCTTTTGAAAACCTGAAGGGAGTCCATTAAAACTTGAATTGAATTTATATGAGCTTTACTTGATAAAAGTAAATTATCTGCAAAACACAAATTTGTTAAGGAAACTTTCGTGCATCTAGAGTGGAATCGAATTTAGGATTTAAATTGACATTGTGTTTAACAAGGAGGGTAAGAACTTCCATACATAATATTCCTATATTCCTATAGACCCTTTAAAGATCTTACAAGGACATTTATTCACCAAGACACAATAAGATGCAATAGAGTTGATTTAAATAAACCTAATTACACACTCAAATAACATTCTATCTTTTTGGCTTTTAGACAATATCTTTGAAATATTTAGAAATATTATTGTACAATAAAGCTTATAATTATTTATATTCAATTTGATATGATAATTTAAAAACATATTTTTCACTATTAAGATAAATACTAAATTTAATTATAGTAAGACAATTGTAAATTAATAATAGTGATATTACATAAATTTTACTAGTTAAAAGATATGCTAATAATTTGTTTGTTTATAAAGTGTATTCAAGATTCAATAAATAAACATTTGACTTACTAAAAATTCAATGCATTTTACCTATATAATTAATTGAATATAAATTACTAAGTCTATGATATATTTATTACAATTTGAGAATTCAACCTCAAACCATTTAGATGTAATTATAAAAGTTAGAGATGGATCCAACTCTGCCTCAATTAAAAACAGGTTCTATTATAGTCGCACTTTAACATAATATCATAATTAATTATACTTATACGGGTAATTTTAACAAATTATTGATTTGTTATATGAATGTTCCTACATGATTATATAACGATTTTTCAAAATATTATCTTATTAATTGGTGCTATTGTCCCAAGTTAGAATTATAGAAATCATTTTATAATAGAGTTAATTAATTTATCGAATATTGATTTATAAGAGTTTTTATTGATGACCACAAAATATTTAATTGAAGAAACAATAATTAGTAATATTGTTACAATTTTAGTATATTTCTTTGTGTTTAAGTTAATCTCTTCATATAAGCTACAATTTTCATCAATCCTATAAAATAAAATAATAATATTTTTAAGAATTAAGTAAAAAATGAAGATAAAAAGATTAATTGAAAATGGTAGAGTATTAATTTTAAAAATAAATTATTATTAATTGATAATGGTTTTATGAAATAGTGAATTTTAGTGTTTTTGCTAAAAAAATTATTAAGTGAATGTAAAATACCAGAAGGTGTTAATTAAAATACTGTATGAGTTTTTTATTTGTTAAAATTTTGAAATCCTTAATTAAATATTTTCAATTTTGATGAAATAGGAACCAAAGATATCATTAATGACATTGTTTCTACCAAAGTATAGCCCCAGCATTTGTTTTCTTTTTCTATTTTCTTCTTAAATTTATAATTTTTAACAAAATAAAATCAATAGCGTCAAATCAATAAAAATTTAATTGATAGGATATATTAAAAAATATTTTTTTCACGAGAAATTAAAGTTGAGGTAATTGATTAAAAATTTAAAAATTGTTAATTTAGTATGGTTACATGTAAGGTTGACAAAATCGACCCAACTCAACCCAAATTTTAAGAAAAATGATATCTTTTTTTATTTTTAAAAAAGATAAAACAATATATAATTACTCAATAAAAATCATTTTAAAGATTTTTTATACCACAGCATTTTTAAAAACAATAAAAATAATTTTTAAAATGAATGAAACCACAAATGAAATTATATGTTTTACCTTAACAATAAAGTCGAAAAAGAAATAGCTAACTTTTTAATTCTCCCCATTTTAAAAATTATATTTGTAATTTAATTAATAAAGCATTTATCAACTTATTTTAATAAAAATTGACCAACACACACTTCAGACTCTATCTTAATATTAATTTTACTCACTCAGATGAAAATTCAATAAAAGTTCAATTTTAGAGTTTTCAATACCATAAAATATTTTAATAATTAGAAATAATAAAAAATTCAAAAATGAATATAATTATAAAGAAAGTTTGTATCATTTACCATAAAAATAACAAATCTGAATAAAAGTTCATGCATTATTTCAAGGATGCAGCTGGTTGATGTCGCAGTCAAGTCAGTAGGGGACCATGTTATCCAAGAAACAAAACTGTGCTTGATCAACCGGAATTTTAGGGTTAATCTACAATGTATAAATGTTTCTCAATTGTGTACATGATTAAACAGAAGACAGGAAGAAACCTGGCATATTTCCTTCAGCAATATCTAGAAAAAAGGGCAGCTGCAGCACACAACTGAATTTGTTTTCCGCACATTATCTCTGAACGGGAAAATATATTGCAGTTGCTCTCGGAAACCTTCAATCCAGGCGCTCCATCTGCATAACAAAATACTGAATTCAACAACATGATATGGAGAATTCTCATAGAGAACACTTCCCTATGGATTAGATGGGTTAATGGATTTTATCTTAGAGGGGATGGTCCATGGAATGCAAAACTGAGAGGTGATGCTTCATGGACAATGAAACAGATCTTCAAATACAAATCAGCTATGCAGCACCACATAAAAGTGAAGATTGGTAATGGTTTGTCCTTATTCTTATGGTTTGACAATTGGAGCCCTACAGGCCCTCTCTACCTGCTCCAAAACTTCCATACACTAAGATCCTTTTTCCCAACCAATGCCAAGGTCCATTTCCTGATCCAAGGAAACAGTTGGGTGGAAGCTAGAAGATTAACAAATGGCCTGCCCAACTGGATGTCAAATTACCAACCAAGCCCTTCCACTGAAGACAGAATCAAATGGCAACTTGATCCTACTGGAGAGTTCACTGTCGGATCCTATAAAAATATGATAGCTTCTTTATGGTCTAACATTCTTGCCAATTCATTATCCTCATTCAGTGCCCAGAGGCTGCTTAGTCTCATGGCATAATCTGGTATGGAGCTCTCTACTGCCCCAAAAACATCCTACACAGGTTGGCTAATCATGAAGGAGAAGCTTCCTACATTAGAGAGGCTCAACAGTTTAACTCAATCAAGTGCTAACTCCATGTGCAAACTCTGCAAAGGAAATGTTGAAACAGTTAATCACTTATTCTTTGAGTGCAGCTTCTAAAAACCACTCTGGAGGAATACATTGGAAAGATGTGCAGCCCCTGAACTCCCATCAAGTTGGCCATAACTAACTCAGTGACTCCTGAATCTAAATGACCTCGGCTTGCCTAGTTTACTGAATTTGGCATGAAAGAAATTCAAGGACATTCAAAGGTTTAACAATGGAAAGGTCAGAATTTCAGCAAACAATATTCCACCATGTCAGGGAAATCTTCATAACTAGGGGTAGCAACATGACAATCTCAGCATAACATACAAGACAATTGGTCCTTGTAAAGTAAACTATCTCATTACATAGCTAGCTGTATTTTGTTTTTGCAGAAGATGTATAGGAACATCCTTGTGTAACTAAGCAATTGCTTTGATCAATAAAATTCTTTAAATTTATATTAAAAAAAAGACTACGACTCTTTAAACATAAGAAATCACCATAAGCACTGACTAAAATGTAAAGCAGCTGAAGATTAGATTGTGCAAATTAATGTCAACCACAAAGTGTGACAATCTACATGCAATGTCAAAAACATGGAAAATTTGCATCAAGAAAACCAAATGTTTGAATATGAATTTAATTCATAATGCATCATCATTGCAACCTATGCTTCAATATCCTGAAGGGTTAAATTCTTCATCCAAGAATGCCTGTTTTATTCCTCAAAGCTAAAGTCATACTGGATTAGCTGTTGAAAATCATGAAATGATAATGATTTAAGGATCGATGGTTTCATGATGTACCTTCCACAGGCCATCGTTGAGATAATGCATGTTATCCACCCCAATACCCTTATTGATTGTTTTGCTGTAAAATAAGATATGTAAGTTAAAACTAAACAAGGAGTGGAAAAAGTACTGAAGAATTATACACTATGCAAATCATTGTCTAGTCTACAAATGACAATGCACTAAAATGCACAAAAATATATATTTTGAATAACTTACTCGCAGAGTTTCAGATCAGTACATTAGTTTGAATGCCACAAGATCCTGTCCTATTGTTTACATGCAAAACTACTTATTTGATTCCCAATTGATTCTTCTTTACAATTATGAACAGGTCACCAATCCAAATCCACTGAAGAGGATTTCTTCATTGATGCTGTATAGGTCTCAGGCTCTATTTAAGGTCCTAATGTTTACATGTGGAATTATTATTCACTCAATTCTTTATTACAATAATTAACAGGTCACCAAGTGGATTCCAATGAAGATGATCTCTTCGATGATGCTGTATAGCCAAGGTCTTAGACTCTTATTAAGGAGCATTTCTAAGATCTAGGGTTGTCTGCCCACTAATTATATCGGTCTCGTATTTCAGTACATTGTAACATAATTGACATTTTAAGTGCAAGGTTGTAATACCCTTAATGTGTCATCTTTTTCTTAATGGAAAATTTAGTATAAATAAGTAAGCATATATCTGGATATCAGCGTGCAACTGATCATGGATTACTAAGAAGTAATAACTCAAGGTTCTACACCTTTTCCATAAATCATCTCATGATTACAGATAGATTAGCTTCTACTCCAACAAGGAACAGACATAACACTTTCCCTTTGTTCAGCTACTCTCTTAGTTCATTGTTAGAGAGTTAAAATATAACTTACATGTCTTTTGCTGACATTTTTGTGAATCCAATAGCAAGAGCATGTTGCTTTCCTTCTGCCATTATGGCCTGAGAGTTTTCATTTAACACTCAGAAACAAGCACATAATACTGGGCCAAAAATAGACAATAATGACATTCTCAAGAACAGTTAACAAGAAGGAAACACTCAGCACAAGACTGTACACTCCATACCACAGGAGTTTCTGCTCCCACTTCTTCATCCAAAGCACCGCCCGGAGAAGTAAGTCCAGGACACATTATGTTAGCACCAGCTAGGACAAATTTTATTGCACCCCTATCCACCTGTAACTTCTTCATGATGTCTGGATCTGGAGACCAGTAATATATACACTAGTAAGCAAGTAATGGTATAGACTTGCAAAATCTTAGAAGTCTCTCCATGGAGGTCTGGTATCAAAGTAACAGTTGAGCAAACAAACAACCAATTCTAAGCTTCACGATAAAAGAATTTAAACTCAAGAAAAAAGCACCTCATTCCGCCCAAAAGGTTGTAAAAGTCGCATAAGTTCTAAATTTGCTCAGAACAGCATTTTACTTTAAGAGGATCATACAACTTCTAACAAAATCTAATAACAGATGCCTGGATAAATTATTCTACACTTCCTGCCATGCTTGCCAATAAAGCCAAGTGAAATGTGAGGACGTGAGTACACAAGGTAAATTTAGCTCCCACTAAAGAGAGTTGAACATGAAATCTTACCACAGGGAAAAGCATGCAACATTTACAATATGCGAAAACACCAGCCTTCAAATTGCATTCATTGGATAAGTTCATCAACACTTCTACACAACACTTCTACAGCTATAAGCGGGATATGACACAATAACAAATATCACAAACCATAATGAGATGGGATGCTTTACATTGATGGAGAAGCCGCAAGGTAGGCATGTAAGGGCCATCACGGACGTTGAAAAACAGGGGCACATTGTTAACCAGAACCAGATTCAAATGATTTTGGCTGCAAGACAATAGATAAAGTTTCCCAATATATCAGAAAAAGAACTACAATACCAAAAGACAAAATAGAAAAGATAGAGAATCAGACCATTTGGCTACAATCAGAGGAGCCTTTTTTGGAAGCAAATCCTCCATAACCAGTTCAAGTCCAGGGTACTGCAAAAATTGACGAGTTGTTACAGAACACTAAACCTTAAACGTTACAAAAAGAAAAAACGGAAAATGAATGAACTTGCAAGACAGAGGTACAAACCTCGTCAACTATACTTTGTCGAATTTTGCGCTGGACCGACGCCTTAACTTGATTCTGCGAGGAAACATCCTCGGAGGAAAACCTGAGAAACATAGTTCAATTGGGTTAGTTGTCGACAACTAGTTAACACTTACTACAGTAACTATCAAAACCCAAATAATCACACATAGAAGTTTCGTGGAAAAAAAAATGGTGAATGCCGTATACTTACTTCTTGAACATTTCCTGAAGGATTTGAGAATGGAAAACGCAATTAATTGAGAGAACAAATTTAGGGCTCTGAGAGGTTTCAATGCGATCACCAAGAAAGTGGTAAAAACTAACAGACTTGATGAGGAGAGCAGTTAGTAAAGTAGGCGATGGCAAGGGGCACTGTAGCTTTGCATTTACGTTTAAACCTTTCACGAGACTCGAAATCTTTAGGTCATAAACTAATTCTCTCCCTAAATTTGCTTAAAAATTAATATGATATCTTGTTTTTAAAAAATTAATATGATATTTTGTTTTATCTGTATATATAATTACAATTTAAGTATACTTATTGACGATGGTGCAATAAGGAATCCTTTTCTTTTAGAACTAAGTTTTATCAAAGATTATCTTATATAAAATGTTTTAGTAGTATTTATATTTTCATATCGTATTAGTTGGTATTGGTTGAAAAATAATTAAAAATGAAAATTTCGTACCGAAGTCAAATTTTGGCCGATATTGATCGGTGCTAAAATGTATTTGGGCAAATCTGTGGTCCTTGTATTGATCATTGCAATATATACACGAGAGTTTCTTAAACATTTGGTTAACAATCTCCTAATTATAGCAAGATTAGATATGGATAGTAATACATTCCTAAAATACACAATTTGATATGCTAATTGATCAGGTTGGATACGCAACGGAGTCACACCAACCATGTAAGGTGAGATCACTATCACGACAAAGTAGAATGCCTTGCCCCGGTTGACCTTTTAAGTAGCGAACAACCCGTAGAGCTGCCAACCAGTGCTCTTCACGAGGTTGTTGCATAAACTGGGACAAGACCTGCATATTATAAGAGAGCTTTGGTCGAGGAAAGCATAGATAGATGAGACACCCTACTAGATGACGATATTTGCTGGCATCAGACAACAACGGTCCTTCAGCTAGAGCTAGTTGATGATTCTCTTCGAGAGGAGAAGATATAGGACAGGATCCTAGCATCCCAGTTTCCGCGAGGATGTCCAAAGCATACTTTCATTGGCAAAGAAAGATGCTCGTAAGGGATCGAGCTACTTCAACTTCTAAGAAATAATTTAATTTCCCCAAGTCTTTCATGCGGAAGCAGTGATGAAGGTAGGCCTTGAACTTTGCAATTGCTAAGGAATTATTACCCGCAATAATAAGGTCGTCCACATACACAAGAACCACGAGTTGCATGGCTTGTTGGTAGTAGACAAAGAGAGAGTGATCAATAATGAACTGTTGGAATCCATACTGAAAAAGAGAGGTAGAAAGCTTGGCAAACCAACAATATGGGGCTTGTCTCAGGCCGTAGAGAGACTTGCAGAGTTTGTAAACCTTCCCTGCATGTTGGACGAGGAAGCCAGGAGGAAGTTTCATATAGACTTCGCCATCAAAATCACCATGTAAGAAGGCATTGTGAACATCCATTTGGTGAAGTTCCCAATCTTTGGCAGCAGCTATAGCCAATACACAACAGATAGTAACCATTTTTGCCACAGGTGCAAATGTTTCATTGTAATCCAATCCTTCAACTTGACGGTTTTCCAATACGACCAGGCGTGCTTTGAATCGTTCTATGTTGCCATTAGCGTGGTATTTGATGTGGTATATCCACTTAGACCTAAGAGCTTTCTTTCCCTCAGCCAAGGTAGTGATGCACCAAGTTCTATTGTCTTGAAGGGCCTGAATTTTGCTGGCCATGGCTTCTCTCCAACTGGCATCGTGCATGGCAACAGAAAAACTCTTTGGTTCCCGATCGGCCCCAATAGCTGCAAGATACATACGACGAGAAGGAGAAAAATGGCATAATTCATATAATTAGCTAAAGGATAGGACACACCTGGAAGACGCTTGAAGAGGGTTCACGATCAGATGGGCTTATGGATATGACTGAGCTAACCACATAGTCATGAAGATGGATACATGGTTGCTTCACGCGGTGTCCTCTCCCTAAGGTACCAGCGATTTCAGGTTGCTCAACTTCGGGAATCATGACATTGCCATTATCTTGTATGGAATGATCAGAGTGTGGATCATGCATGGGCACATTGTGTGTTTATTACATGGGGTCATCATCATGCCTCTCGAGTTGACCCCCTGTCCCTCAAAGTTGGCTCAACATTCACTTATTCATCAAGTATGGGCGCATCAATGGGCAAACACTCACTAATAGCCGTTGGTGAAGTCCGTTCTTTGAGAAAACATGGCACAGATGCAAAGGGAAACTCTTCTTCTATAAACTTCACATCCCTAGAGACAAAGAAAGACTTTTTTTTCCAAATCATATAATTTGCAACCCTTTTTCCTGTATGGATGACCCGTGAAAGCGCATTTGTGGCTTCAGCTCTGGAATTTATCTCCCTTGGTGAGTTGGTTATGGGCATAACACAATGAATCAAACACTCGCAAGTGGGCATAGGACATATGGAGTTTTCCCATTAAGAATAGACGAGGAAATCAAATTAATTAAATACCTAGCAGTAAGAATACACTCCCCCCAAAATTGAATAGGAAGTGCCCCTTGAAATCGCAATGCACGAGCCACATTGAGAATATGCCTATGTTTTCATTATGCTCTTCCATTTTGTTGGGGAGTTCCCATGCAAAATGTTTGATAGATAATTCTTTGTTGTAGAAAGTAAGAATTCAAAGAAGTGAACTCTTTTCCATTGTCACTACGCACATATTTAATAAATTTATTATGTTGTCGTTTTATCAAAGCAAAAAATTCCATCATAACCTTTGACAGTTCCCATTTATCAGACAACAAATATATTCAAACAACTCTAGAATAATCATCAACTAAGGTCAAGAAATAAGATGCTCCACAAGATGAAATAGT
>JAOSBP010000007.1:5035084-5050120 GCA_027563825.1 Erythroxylum mucronatum | reverse complement strand
TAGAATAATCATCAACTAAGGTCAAGAAATAAGATGCTCCACAAGATGAAATAGTTCTATAAGGTCCCCACAAATCAAAATGAATCAACTAAAAAATTTCAATAGCACAAAAATTTCTTAAGGGAAAATTTTCTCTTGTTTGTTTCAATTTTTCACACTTCACAGACTTTATGCAGTTGCTCATTAGTATAATCAATCTTTATATTAGGTAACAGGTATACAATCTTGTAAGAGGGATGTCTCATTCGTTTGTGCCATAGATCAATTTAACTCCCCACACTAGCATGACATACGGTTATTCGTGGCATACCCCGATACAAATAAAGCCTATCTTTCCGTTCACCCACTCCAATCAACATCTTCAAAGTGAGGCCCTGCATCAAACACAACCTTTTAGTGAACAGAATGACACAATCCTCATCATCAGTCAATTGTAGAATTGATATCAAATTGCACTTCAACTGTGGCAAATAAAGCACATTCTTCAATTTACGCCAGCTAGTAAGTGCTACAGTTCCTTGTCTATTTGTGAAGACTCGCTCAGCATTTGGCAAGCCCACTGTACATCTTGCAGCATTATGTTGTTCACTGAAATATCTCAGGTTTCCTGTCATATGGTTATTTTCACCATTATCAACAATCTACACAATATATTCTTTCTTACTAGTCATCTTTTCAGCTTCGTTTATCTTATTGTCATTTAGCATCTTCACCAATGTTTCCCATTGCTCGTTACTAAGACCTGTAATTGCATGTTGTGCATTTGGCGTGGCCTGCACTACATTGGCACGAGTTGTGTTCTTTGTGCGTGTCCCAAACTTTTGTCCATTTCAATTACCGCTTCCTTTGTTTCATGGTCTATACCCCCATCACTTAGGGTATCCGATCAGTTCAAAGCATCCTTTGATGTCATGTCCTATTTTTCCACAATTCGAACAAGATCCTTGCTTCACTTTATTCTTACCTATGTTTTTGTAACCAGCTTACTCCGCCAATCCCATCACAACTCTTTCTTCCTTTAAGCGAGCAATTGTCTTCATTCACTCCTCTTGCACTATGGTTGCATATATTCCATTAAGAGATGGTAATGGGTCCATAGCTAGGATGTTTGATCGCGCAATTCCATAGCTTGCTTCGTCCAATCCCAATAGAAACTGATACTTTCTCTTCTTCCTTTCTCTTCTCAAGTTGTGACCCAATATTGCACGTGCACTTCCCATATAAGCATTTTGGAATCTGCTCATAATTCACCAATTCTTCCCACAGTATCTTCAGTTTCCCATAGTATACAACCATGGTCATTCCTTGTTGTTTGCATTCTGCCAATTCAGCCTTCAATTACTGGATTCTCGGTCTATTCATGACAGAGAATCGCTCCTTGATGTTGTCCTAGAGGTCCTTCGCATTTTCAGCATATGTGATCGTGGAGCGCAGGCTTGGTTCGATGGTGTTTCATATCCAAGACACCAGCATGGATTGGACTGTCCACCAATCCTCTAGCTCCGATGCATCTTCTTCAGGTTTCTTAATGGTGTCATCCACAAATCGCCATTTGCATCGAGCCTGCAGAGAAATTGTCACAACACAACTCCATTCGTCATAATTTTCTCCACGAAGCTGGACTTGCATGATCACACTCCTTGGGTTGTCACTCGCACTCAAGTCATAGGGAGAAGGACCTTTCTTGATTCCGTCCCCCTTTGATAGTATTTCTTGTTTTGGTTCTGCCATTGCGGCGTCGGATGCTTGCCTGTGTGCAATGATTATCAGAACCTAGTGCTCTGATACCATGCTAAAATGTATTTGGGCAAATCTGTGATCCTTGTATTGATCATTGCAATATGCACAAAAGTTTCCTAAACATTTGGTTAACAATCTCTTAATTACAGCAAGATTAGATGTGGAAAATAATACATTCCTAAAATACGCTAATTGATAAGGTTGGATACATAACGTATATATGGTTGATATTGCCATATTAACCGTCATAACAAATACTAACATAATACTGAGTTAACTTGAAAATTTATAAAAATTTTAGACTAAAATCTATAAAAGTCCTTTACATTTCCTCCGATTCCAGTTCACTACCTTCTTCCATTTTCACTGTGCATTATTGCCATCCACTTTTGTTGACATCTCACTATTGTCATCTTATTGCCCACTATCAACACTCTCTACTGCTTCTCACCTTTAGCTTTAAAGTTTAATGAAAATCAATGGACGGAGAAAGAAAGACTATGTATGTGTCTATAGATAATGAAATGAGATATAACTTTTGGAGCTTTGTGAAAATGAATGGAATCAACTTCAAGAGAAAAGGAAAGACACATTGAGTAGTAAAAGAAGATGTGAGACAATGACAAGATAAGATATTTGAGTTTTGAGAGGGTTAGTTTAGTCATTAAAATTATAGAAGTGTCTAGACTAGAGAAATAACATGAATATGTAGTCCCCTAATTCCTATTACTAATAGATGAAATTGAAATTTCTACGTTTAATTAATGGAGGTTCCAATGAATATTTTGATGGTAATAAAACATAATATGTGTTCATTATTTTAATGAACAACACCGTTAGAACAAAATGAAATTATAAACTCAAGACTTATGAAGTTGATAAAGAGAAGTTGAAGTTTCCAACTATCAAAATGAAGATCAAACTAAGAAAAAAGATGATTAAGGCTTATCAAGGTTATTCTTTAGTTTGTAATAATAATTATAATCTTACTTTGTTAATTTGACGCTTTAAAAGGATTACCATGCATAAATATTACATTTCACTTTATTATATAACTCTTTACATTCATTAAGAGGTATTAAAGCTTTTAATTTTAATAGAAAAATATTTTAATCTTTTAAACACTCTTTAAGAAACATTTTGGGAACTGTTTAAAACATAATTAGATTAAACGAATTGATTTTGAGCATTTGAAATTGTTAAAATCGTATTTATGAGATAATTGGTCAACCTATATAGGTTAGTAGTCGACCAATATAGGCTAAAGTTATTAAATTGATGTATCATGAGTTTATTGTAACATTGGTTAATATGTTGGTTAACTAATATGTCTATTGTCGACCTGTGTTTCAATGACTAGAAAAACTAAAGCCTTTAATGCATATTGGTCGACTAGTATATAATCGTTGTAATAGCTAATTCTTGGCTATAATGGTGTTTTATCATTAGTTTTAACATCAAGAATGTTTTGGGAGTCATACACGTTCAAAGTGCTTTCAAATCAATTAGGCATTATTGTCTCATATTTATGTGAGTGAGCCATTTTAGAGTTGTAAAGTGATAAAGTGAGAAACTTTGAGTTGTAATATTTGGATTTAGGAATATATTATTATACTTGGGAGTAATCCAAATGAGATTAAGGTTTCTCTTCACCTTAAAAAAAGATTGTAAGGAGAGTCCTCTTTACCGAAAAAGATTATAGAAAGGTTATTCTTTTTTTTCAAAGAATAATTATAATGAAGTTTCAAGAAGAGTCTTGGGAGTGAACGTAGGTAATGGTTGTTCGTCGAACTACTATACATCGATTTGCATTATTTCTTCCCTATCATCTTTAAATTATAGTCCAATTTTTTAATTGATTTATATTGAGAAATTTTCACATCATTATTTACATTGATTATTGTTAATTAAGTACATTAATAAAAAAAGTTGCCAAATTTTTTACCCAATTTACTCCCCTCGTAGGTGTCATTAGGGACTAACATGTAATATAATTATTAAGATGATAATTGATAAAATTGAAGTTTCTTATAATACTAATATAATATAATTAATTACTGATTCTGTCAGTGGATATCCTAAGTAGACTAAAAAAAATTAGGACTATACTATACCTCATCTTCGCTAACAGTGTATGCACCGTAAATAGCCAAGAGTCCAGCTATTAATTGAAGGCTATTATGGAGCTTCTTTCCAGCTAAGCAGCGTAACTACCAATCTATTCCCTGTTTCTAAGCAGCTGTACGCGCATTTAAGACTCGAAACGAATCAGAAACACAGAACAACAATCTACGATACAGAAACAAAGACGTATGGCTTCATTCAGTATTTTCAGATTCCGCACGTCCATATCGGCATTCATTGTTATCATTTTCATGTCTTCACACTCTGTTTTATCATTTGGATCGCAAGATACAGACCTTCTCGGCCAGAAGTCAACAGCCTATGAGATTCTCGCTGATTACAACTTTCCCGTTGGACTTCTTCCAAAGGGAGTTGTTGGGTATGCTCTTGACACTTCGACAGGTAAGTTCTCTGCATTCTTGAACGGCACTTGCAGCTTTTCTCTTGACGGGTCGTACCAGTTGCGGTACGGGTCAACGATCAAAGGGTACATTTCAAAAGGGAAGCTTTCAAGTTTGGAGGGTGTGAGTGTGAAGCTGTTTTTCATGTGGGTTGATATTATTGAGGTTTCCAGAAGTGGTGACGATCTTCAATTCTCAGTCGGCATCGCTGGTGCTGGTTTTCCGGTTGACAATTTTGCGGAGTGCCCTCAATGTGGATGTGGTGTAGACTGCGGGAATGATATGAAAGTAATCAAGCTTAGAACTAGCCCCTTTGTAGCTTCTTCTTAGAGCTGATTTGGATCAAAGATCCAAATAGCACTGTTGTTCTTTCAGAATTTATTCCAATTGTGCTTCTGCTTTCTTTGGTGTCTATTAATTTACAGTTTCCTTCTTCCATCGATCCCCTTTGCTAGCGAACTTGTATGGTTTCTTGTTTATTCCAATACTTATTTCTGGCTGTGCGTTATGTTAAGGAAATGCTTAATCTATAGAGTAGAAACTGAGGGCGTGGTGATGATGAGATTTGATCGTATCCGAGACTACAATTTTGAGCTTTTTTGTCTTCGTTGAAACTGAGTAGCAGTGACGTGAAAACTAAACTAAGTCTGGATCTGCAATGAGAATTCCGTGTTGATTAATTAATTGGTTGTTATGGTAGCTAGATAATTTCTATTTTCTAGTTAGATAATTCTATTTTCTTCTAGCATTTTCTGTTTTGTTTTGTCTCTTTTGTGTGTGTATATATATATATATATATATATATTCTTTCCCGTTTGTTTGTAATTAACATATAAGAGAATTTAATATTAGAGTGTAAGTGAGTTGGTAAGAGGCTCTTTTGGCTTAAGTAAGGTCATAGGTTTAAACCGTCCTCATGTATACAACTGTTTAAAACTTGGGGCTAGAGTTTTATCTTCCACAAGGGACCTACCCGATTTGAGCGGAGATTAGTCTGGGTGTGAATGACTTAAAAGTACCTTTATATAGTTGAAATCCTCCTGTGACACTTCGTGGGAAACCCAAAGGAAAAAAAAAACAAATGAGAGGATTTTCAGTTCAGTGCAATTATTTTCTTTCTTCAATCTTTTATAGACAGTTATTTTTCTCTCTTGCAACTAGAACTCCATTAGAGGTCTGGTTTATTTTTCAAAGTTTTCTATCATGGTATTAGAGCATTGAAAATTATATGCTTGTTTGTGTGACCAAAGAAATATCTGAATGCATCATTTATTGTAATTTAGCTGCTGAAATCTGGATTGAGCTTCAGTAGAAGTTCGGTAAAGCCAATGGACCTCGGATCTACCAAATGAAATGTGATCTAGTTCAGATAAGCCAAACTAACCTTTCTGTCACTGCATACTTTGCCAAAATTAAATAGTTATGAGACGAGCATTTCAATTTGACTTCTTTTCTAATATTTCCTCCTGTCCAAAATAAAAGTCGTTTTAAAGAGATGCACAGTTATTAAGAAAGCTAATGAAATGTTTGATATACTTTTATTAATTGCATGTTGAACTGCCTTGAAAATATAATCTTTGTAATTAGGATGTGAGAGAAATTAAAAGGTAATTTTGGAAATGAAATTATAAACATGCATAAAAAATCATAAATGATACTTATTTTGAATAATTAAAACCCCTCTAAAATGACTTTTATTTTGAATAGGAGGGAGTATGTAATTGAGGCACTAATTGTGCTTTGTTTAAGGTTGTTTATGAGATGCTTTAACATCGAAATCATGCAATTCATGATTGACCTTAATGATGCCTCTTCAACTGTTAGAGGGAACATCCTACACATGAATCTCTTTACTAAGTATCTCTAAAGCCTATTCGTTTGTTCTTCAAGGGACAAATAATGAGAGATGAATAACCTCTTTATGTTTAGATGACTTTGTCCGCACTTAAATTTTAATTAGAATTGCAATTAATTCTAACTAAATAAAAATTATATCTAAATAAGATCCAATGTCTTTTATTAGTCCTTATTAATTAAATATCTCATATTTAATTATAAAGTTTCTCAAATTTTACAATAAAGTTTAACTTGATTAAAACATTTTTATTCTCTTCAACTTGTTCTTTATGAGTGGCCCATTAGGTTCCAAATATATTGGCAATGGATATAAAGTATAACCTTAAATCATATTTAGGATTACATAAATTAAACTCTTTTAATTATCTTTAATTTTGTAATTATTTAATTTATATCTATAGATCAATATTGTTAACTAACAACATATTATGACTACCCAAATATTTAGAAATGTTAAATTGATTTTGATAATCCTTTTATGAAAGATTTTTTGTATAATTTAATCCTTTCATCATACAATATTCCGATTAAACATAAAGCATGGAAATGATGTCTACTATATTTAAGTCTAGTCATGTTATTTTTCTAGTCATGCTATTTCTCCACCATTAGTAATTGATTTAATTAATGATATTTGAAAACTATTTTTAAAGTATCATTCTAGCTTGGCCAAGAATTTCCTGAGTCAATACTAATTAAGAACAATAGTATATTCTCCCTACTTACTTTAGGGTAATGAATCTTATATTGATCACTTATTTACCTCCATATAGTCCATACTATATCCAATAATCGACTGACTACCTTTGACTATAATGGGTCATAAATAGTATCAAAATATAGTAATTCTTATATGAGATACTTTGAAGTTCTCAAGCTAAAGGATCACTTAATCATCATAACGAAAATTTCCATAGACATCTAAGTAATAGTCCAAATGGAATTCTCATATGGGATCAGTTCAGTAAACTTATTTTCTAATAAGCACCAACATGTTTGTTCAGATATCTCCATACTTTAGTCTACGAGATCGGCTACTTCCTTTATAAAGAAGAAACATAACGTGTTCTAGTTTTTTAATACTCTATTAACGTCCAGTCTCAAGAGAACAATGACTAAGAATACTTTATGGATAATATTTAAATGCATTATGAATATCATAATTTTGATCTCATCATAATTTCATTTGTAATATATATTTATCCATGGTATTTATCAAATACTTCTAAATACGTATAAGATAAGAAATAACTTTAAATAATTATATCCTTAAACTACGACCAATTGATTCTATAGAGCATAAACCAACATAAACTAGATACTATAATGAAAACTTGTTCTATTGTTTAAGAAGCACGATCTATTACAAGTTATAAATTGTGTTTTCTTTTTCCTACATTAGGGTCTTATGAAGTTTTCTCTGAATAATTTATTTTCACATTTACTTATTTCCAATCAGTTATGCTAACTAAGATTATTAGAAATACATAAACTAATGACTATATTAGATTTCCACCCAAGCAATCATAAGTTTTATTAGAGAATTGTATTATAGAAAAATTATGTCAATATGTATTATGACACCCTAATACCTCCTAGGAGGATATACAGATGCACACAAAACAAACCTAGATAATCCAACAATTCCAAGAGATAGGAAAAACATACATCACAAGCATACTTGCACACATATTTCAAAGTGGTTTATACAAGTCACAAATTACACATATCATATCCATACATTGAAAAACTCATCATAAGTTATGGTTATTACAGGCCATTTACATGTTGAAATCTTCATAAGACTTACAAGCAGTTACTAAGACATTCCTGCTTAATATTTATGGTTGCAATATAATGTTTAGATACAAAATCATCCAAAATGTTACACGTCCTTCTTTGGCCATTGAGGATGTCCTAAACTTAGCCCTATTTATCATGACCTACACGAAGAAAAACCACAGTGCTAAGTATATGGCTTAGTAGGGAAGAATGATGCAAGATGGAGACTACTCACAATAGTCGCCCAACATTCACATGCAAATAATTCATGACATTTAAGTGATGGATAATAAATTATAAAATAAAGTCATGAAATATCTTAATACACATAACAATATTTGAATATGACATTTAGATATTATTCATAACATAATTTTGTATCAAAACAAAAGATATACATAATTGCCTGTTAATTTCTTTGAACTTGGGTAATGGGAACAAAACAGAAGATAGCTATGATTGGTTTCTACAGAAGAGGCAATAGTCTTTAAAACAGAAGAGACGTAAATCTCTAAAACAAAAGAGACATAAGTCTCCAAAATAGAAGACACAGTAGCGTCTCAAAATAGAAGCAGCTGCAAACCCTTCTAGGCATGCATATTTAACCTACAACTAAGACTTGGCTGGTCAAAACTAATCATCAAAGCATTATAATTACAATTTAGAATCACATTATAGAGTAACAAATTCATAACATACAAACTCATTCCCTTATACTTATTATAATTGAAAATGTTTATCATGCCCAATATTATTTAATATGCTTTATGGTCATATTCCTTTTCAAAAATACATAAATGAAATCATTAATGTATATACAAATTGCATACATGATGATTATGATATTACCCTTATAAATGGATTTGCTAAGTTTCATTCACTTCCAAAAAGGTCCGGATGAAGTTCGGTAGCATTTGGGTGAGGAAAAATTGTTAATAAGTGTCTTAATTTTCTAATGACATAAATTTCATGCAATTTGGTTAAGTATTTTGGGAGTTATACCCAAAACACTACAGGTTGTTCTAAAACAGGGAAAACAACCAAAACTCAATTTCAAGCCATAATTCAAAAATCTTAGAGGCAGAATCAAATTTTAGTTCCTTCACGAAAGTTTTAGGCCTATGTCTCTAGTTTAACCTCCAATTGGAATTATCCAATTTGGAGGTCTATAGGCCATGATATGGCCAAATTACATAATACTATTTAGTGGAAACTATTCATTCAACTAAGTACACGTCCCAAATCATCTAACTTCAGTATTATCATGCAAGAGCAAAGCAAAAACACATCCAATTTAACCAAAAAACATCCCATTTGTCTATGTAACACTTATTTTACCAATTTCCCTCACATCACAATCATAAATTCAAGCAAACATATAAAAAATTCCCTTACCTCTTGAAGGAGTGATCAAAACCCTTTTTCTTCACTCCACTTGCTTCTATTTGCCTTTACCTTTGATTTTCTCCTTCTCTACACATAACACACCCATTCAAAACTCATTTCAACAATTAAATACACATAACAAAACCCTAGATGAATAGGAGGTGAGGAAGGAGTCAATTTTCATATCAGTACATGAAATTAACTTACCTTAGACTTCAAATACACCAATTTCTTGTGTTTCTTTCAAAATCCCCTTTAAAGATCAAATTTAGTATGAATTTTGATGTAGAGAGAAGCTCAATTTTAAGTGTTAGGTTTGGCTTCATCTCATCCTCTTCATATTTATATGTGAATCTTATGGTGTGTAGAGTGGCAAGTGACTAATTCCTATTGGTTCCTACTTTCCAATTTTCATTAATTACAGTTTGGCCACACCATTTTCTTACTCCATATAATTGCATACCATCTTTATTCATTTAGCATTTTAGCCCATGATTAATTTATATTTATGCATGCATAACATAATTAACGCAAATTATCGAATTACCCCCAACAATCATATTAATACCAATTATGTCCCATGCTAAACTCTCACTTTCATATTCGTTAACACCCATTACATATATTTTCATAGACACATTCCTACTAGCGTATAGTTTGGGGCCTCACATTTCTCTCCCCCTTAAAAGAATTTCGTCCTCGAAATTCATACCTGAAGAAAATAACTGGGGATATAGAGTCGATTCTAGTTCCCATGTTACTTCCTTAAGTCTATGGTATTGCTAGAGTACTTTCACTAGAGGTATTTGTTTATTTTTTAGTTGTCGGACTTCTCTGGACAAGATAAACACTGGTCTTTCCTTATAAGAAAAATCTGGTTGTACTTGAATTTCTTGCACAGGAACTTTGTGTGTATCATCATATCGATATCTTCTCAACATAGAAACTTGAAACACATTGTGCAACTTGGCCAATTCTTCAGGAAGAGCTAACTTATAAGCTATTGGTCTAATTCTCTTAAGAATCTCATAAGGACCAATGTAGCGTGGGATGAGCTTACCTTTTTTCCCAAACTGGAGTATTTTTTTCCATGGCAATACTTTTATATACTTGATATTCAATATCTTTCCTTTTTAAATCAACATAAGATTTCTGCCTATCAATGGTGGCTTTTAATCTCTGTTGAATAATTTGAACTTTCTCTTTAGTATCTTTTACAAAATCAAGCCCGATCATTTTATTTTCACTTAATTCAGTCCAATAAAACGAAGTTTTGCACTTTCTACTATACAGTGATTCAAAAGGCGCCATGCCAATGCTAGTCTGATCATTGTTGTTATAAGCAAACTCCATCAGAGAAAGATATTGTCCCAACTTCTAGGGATGTCTAATGCACAACCCTGAACTAGTGCGAATGCCATATAGTATTATTTCAGGTTGATCAGGCTTCCTAAGCATAACTTTCTTAGCACTACAATCAACCATATGTCATTTTTAATGGACCTGTGGCAGGGATTTATGAAGAATGGCACCAGGTTGCTGTGCATATCACCGAAAAATCATCTATTTTTCATAAAAGTTTCCCTAATAAACGAGAAACATAAAAGGCCCTTGTAGAATTCAAAAACCCTGTATTAAAACCTTAGTACAAACAAGTTGCTTTATGCTTGGACAACCAATCTATACCCAAAATCAAATCAAATGCATGAAAAGGCAATCCAATTAGATCCGCAACATACTCATTTCCTTGTATCATAACAGGACAGTTTCTATAAACCTGATTAACCAACACACTACTACCCAAAGGGCTAGTCACATGAATGTCATAGTCTAACTAATCTACAAGCATCTTTTTATCAGACATTTCTCCAATACAGATATAATAATGAGTGGATCTAGGATCAATCAAAGCATGCATTTCAGAGTTAAAAAGAGAAACAGTACTCGCAATAAGCTCAGGTGCATCCTGATCCTCGCGAGCCTTCAAAGCATAAGCTTAAGCTGGAGTAGAAGGCATAGCAGGTCGATCAACAGTTTTTGAATGAGTACTCAAATTAGGTTTGATCTGACTAGATCCTACATGACCTCTACCACATTCTCTGTTCCTAGCAAATGCATGAGAAACCTCTCTACTAGCTTGTGACATCTGAGGTTGTCTTATAGGACAATTGACTATCAAATGCTCAATGCTACCACATCAAAAACATGCACCTATAGCTCTCCTACAAGAACCCCAATGGTATCTGAAGCAATGAGGGCACTCTAGAATACCAGAACCTTGGCCCATAGAGGAACCCTTACCAAAAGCAGTCAATGAGGGAAAGTTCTATTTCCTTCCCCGAGTTACAGATCTCTGAGTAAATTTTTGTACAGAGGAAGCACCTTCACGACTTTGCTTGCCCGAGAACTACCTCCTCCTCTAGCAAAGCCGCTTCGCTGAGCCCCTTCTCTCTTCACCATCTCTTGCTTCTCTATCTTAATAGCAACTTGTACCAACTGATGCTAACTCACTTGCTGCAATAAAGTGAATGCTGCCAGATGTTCTTTAATCTACTCATTCAAACCATCCTCAAACTAAGGACACCGGAACTCCTTAGTAAGTACAGGTTCAGGTGCATATTTGTTGAGTCAATTGAATTCTCTGTCGTACTTAACAACAGACAGATTTCTCTGCTTTAGGTTCAGAAACTGCTTCCATTTCTCCTTTTCTATAAATTTTGTCACATATTTGGCTTTAAATTCTTGGGAAAAGATGTAACGCCCCACTCTCGCGTGACTCGAACCCGACATCGTTGCTGATATCCGAGTTCGTGCCCCGTGAGGGTGGCTTGCTACATCAGTTAGTCGAAACTCAGTATCAATATTTTTTTAAACCATTCATGACACTCGTGTGCGCAGAAAACAGTACAAACCAAAGGAAGCATTTTCAGTTCTTACAATCATTCAACAATAAATTACAAAAGCCATTTAATGGACAAAAAGTCATAACCAAATGGGGCTTACTATAAATACAGAAATTTCAGAAAACAATTTGAATGAAACACTAATGCAGACGTGAACTGATCCCGACCTCTATCTGTCCCTTGCATACAGTAGACATACTCCCGTGTCAAACAAGGTACTCTTCAAGGCCTGAAAAATAGATGCAAATTTTGGGTGAGTTTTGCGAACTTAGTGAGGAACCATCATCGATGGTTCGCCCAATCCATGCATCACACAAGCACACTAGCACAGTCAGAAATATAGTAATAATGCAGTCACAGTAACAATATAGTTACATACAGCAAAAAGGCATTTCAGGTATTCCGTTATTCATTCCAGTATGTATGCAATGCACATATGACACTTTCCTATTTTATTACAGTGTTGTGACCGAGCGCGTAAACAGTGAACAGTAGTCAGTGGACGCTTGGCATCTAGGGAGTAGGACTCCCTACGAGCTCGAGGCTCTTTTTCAGTATCAGTATCAGTGGCGACTCTGGTTACAACTGTTGTTCTTATTCGTTTATGCATTTGTGTATGAAGTGCATATGCTCAATTCACAATCCATATAAAACAGTCTGCCCCAGTAGAGGCAAAGAAATGAAGCATAGTATTCACAATATGTCACAGTATATCACAGTATTCACAATGTATCACAGTATTCACAGATTCACAGTATGCACAGTGTTCATAATGTATCATATCACAAATAAGCAGTCACTGTACAATCAATTCACGTATCACAATTTCACACAGTAGCAGCAAGTCAACTCACAGAATCACAAACAGATACACTTCTATGTCAATTCTCCCAGTTCATCGGACCATCTGTCCGGAATCCAGTCAGAAACAATACACAATTCCCGCCATTATTCCCCACATTAGACATATAATAATTGAGAAACCCATCTAGGTTACTCACCTGTACTTCCGAGCTAATGCCGGGAAGTCTCTGCTACGTTGGTGGAACGACGCTCCAATTGTGCCTCTATAAGAATCAGAGAAGATCACAATCACTAATTATCCAATCAGAACTAGTTAATGATGCACATATGCATGTTCATGATATTCCCGGTCCTAATCCCACTTTTTTCATCGTAAAATCAGTCGAAAAATTAGAAATCTAATGGCACTGACGGTACTCAATTCGGACCTCTATAGATCCAAAAATAAATAAAACAGTGACTAAACAGACCATTACCCGGACCCATGTCAATTTCCCGTCAAAAAAAATCCCAATCGCTCAGAAAATGAAATTAAATATTCGATGAAAAGATATGAGCAAAAGAAGCTCAAAACCAATTAAATAAAAAAAATAAAAATCCCATCTCGCACTCGCGAGGCGTCGCCCTCGCGAGTCGGCGCCGAAAAACGGCTTCATCGCACTTGCAAGGCGTCGCACTAGCGAGGCGGGTGCAGGCTGAAAACAGCTGCTCGCGACCGCGACCGTCTCGTGATCGCGAGCCACTGCTTCTTCCTTCTCCTTTTTCCATCTTTTTAACCGCAATTCAAACCTCAATAACTCTTTCCATACAAATCAGAAAATTACAAGCCACCTGTCATTGGAAAGATCAAGAAAAACTTTACAAGTTTCATGTAGAGCACTAAAATCAATTTCACCCCTAATGGTTGATATATGCTTAATTGATGATATTTTTAACTAATTTCACTTAGCGATTATTGACATAAAAATGCTTAAGATACTCACTTTAATGCATATTTGATTTTAGGTACAATTTGGAAGTAAAGGGATTAAAGTGAGTCAAAAGTGTCCCATTTGAGATATTCTCTGAAGATTTATTGTGTACTTGCTTTTATGAAAGAATAAAAATTAAAAGACAAGAAAAATGAAGCAAGCAATAAATAGACATGGAAGGCAGCTCATTGCACAAAGGAATTAAATATGGGACATTTTAATTGTACAAATGAATCAGCGTGAGGACAGGCACAATGTATGAGGGTCGTTCCAAGCAAAACAAGGAGGTCCCATGAACTAGCTACTGGAAGAATAAAATCATGCAAATCAAGCAGGGATTGCCACAGCAAACACTAGGAGACACGCGGCATACGCAAGAGATCAATGCATCAGGCAATTAAATGGGCACAAATTAAATCAAGGGACGCTACACTGGGGAACGACCGTCGCACAAGGCTGGAAGCAAATTAAAACAACGCAAGACACGCAATACAAGCTACAGTGGGATAGCATTAAATGAGAAAAATAGTGGAGGAGCAGCCAGTGGACACGTAACAAGGGCAGAAGGCAATACACAGGGCACGCAAATTAAAGGGCGTTGTCGGCGCATAAGCCACAGAAGGAGCAACAGTAACGAGACAATTTTAATTGTCTATTAACAAGCTACAGCTGAGAGTTTTTATTGTCTCATTAGACAATTAATGAGCGCATGACACGCGGCACAAGAAATACGTGAGAAATAAATTAGAGCAGGTTGCATTGAGTGAAGGGGGGCAGCAATGTAGGGTTGGAGCAGAGAGGGCTGGAGGTGCATAACAAGAACGAAAATCAGCGCAACAGCAAGGAGAGGAGCAGACGTTGGGCGATAGACCTGGACGCACAGGCGCAGGCAGCTTTAGCTAGGCTGGGCGCTTGTGGCTTGAACGCAGAAGACAACACACAGTCAGAAAAAGCAGTAGCAACGAGAAGCAGTGGAGTGTAGTAAATCAACAGTAGTGAGAGCAGCCATAGTCAAAGGCAGTAGGGATTTTTGGTTAGGGATGAAGATGAGGGCTCAAGCATTTTATT
>JAOSBP010000007.1:5018405-5028654 GCA_027563825.1 Erythroxylum mucronatum | reverse complement strand
AGGCCTCCTGTGACTAGTGTCCTCAGTTTCCTATATTTTGTTATCTTCTCTTCTGGCTTATTGCGCATTGTGTATAGCACGCTACCCGGCTTACTACGCATCTCTCTCAATTTAAAAGGCAAAAGGACAGAAGGAAAAGCAGGCCAAGCAAGTTTTAGCTTTGACTATATTGTTTTATTCTCCCACTTGTGTCAAGGAAAAATGTAAACTGTGAAAATTTGACCGTTCTTTAGGGTTTCATAGGTTTCCACTTGGGAAAATGCATCCGTAAATAGGCTCTTTTTTCTTGGTTGATTAGTGTGCAATGGCTAAAACATGAACAATGTTACGAATATTGTAGCAGATCTAGTACCGATATCGATTAATATCATATACCATTTCGGGTAATTTTTTAAATTTGTAAAATAATCTCTAAATTTTTTAACATTGCAAAATAATCTTTTAATATTATACTGTATAATTTAAACCAACCTTGTTTCAAAACATCATAATAATAAAATTTTAAAATAATAAAAATTTATTTATTTATTAATATTATTTTCACATATTTCATATACAAATAATATGAAAAAGATTATTTTATCATCGTGGAAATATAAAATTAAAAACAATAAAAATTATTTAAAATATTACAATTTTATCATATAATAAATAATAATTACATCAAAATATCAAATAAAAAGAATAATAATTATTATTAATAAAATATAATTTCTATCTTAATATTTAATTTTTAATTGTAAAAATATATATTTTTATCTTAATATGTAATTGTTATTAATAATAAAATATTGTTATATTTATATTAACAATTTAAAAAAGAAATACAAAAATTTGAGGCCTCTTAATTTTCATTTTAACATATTTTTAATTATTTTTGTAAAAAGTATAACTATTATTTACTATATAAATTTAAATATTATATTATTAATAATAAAAAGAGATGATATGAAGAAGGGAGAGACCGACAAAAATAAAGAGAAGAAGAAGAAGGTAGTTGAGCGGAGAGGAAGTTTTTTAAAAAAATTTATTTTTTGCAAAAATGCTCTAGATTTTTTTTAAAAAAATTTGGTATTAGCTATTATTGTAAATACTGACGATGCTAATTGGTACTAAACAAAACAGACCGATATTTAAATCTAATACCGAAATATCGATACCAAACAAAACAGGCCGGTATTTAAAATTGGTATCGATATAAAACAGGCCGGTATTTAAATTTGGTACCGAAACATGTTATTTTGTACCGTATTTTGAATACTCTGTCAATACTTGCCATTTTAAAGCCTCCTTTTGGCTTCCCTGCTATGTCAATCAAATCCCATTCCGATGACTGGACATGAGTTCCAACGGTTTGCGACAAATGTCTTTTTGATTGGTACTTCCAAAAGGAGTGATTGAAAATTTCGATTTTGTAATTCTTTTCTTTGCCGTATTCTGATCTCGTTATGGTGGAGAAGAAAAATGGCGCACAACCATCTTTGATACTCTCTGGAACTTAGTACATTAAAGTCAAAAATTAGACTTCGATAGGACAAGGAATGAATACTTCAGAATTTGTTTTCTCGGCTTTCTTCTGCCGAGCCGAACGAAGACAGTTTCTCCCCCCGATGCTACTACGCTTCCTTACCTCGGAAAGTAAGCCCAACGTAAATGCCATTCTTGATTGAACTTCACCACGAGTGGAGCGTATTGTCCGGTACTAACCCGTACAATACGAAATTGGGTGCAATGCTTGAAACTCATGCCCGGTCATGGGAACGGGATTTGATTGACATAGCAGGGAAGCCAAAAGGAGGCTTAAGATGACAAGTATTGACAGATTATTCAATATACGCGGTTTTTATTCCAACTAACAGTTGCAAAGACCACTTTCCCACTGTATAAGTTACCTAAGTTCGAAGGTTTCAACGGCCGATATTGACTCTTCTTGGCAGTTGGCAAAGAAAATAGGACTTTTTAGAGATAATAAAATATGGGTGTTTGTTTCTCTCTTCCATTTGCTATCTCTAGCTTCTCCATCTCTCTTCTTTTCCTCCTCCTATCTCCACAAGGTGGCCATTTGATTCCTCTTTAAGTATAACTCTGTACTTGAGTTATTAATCCTTTAATCGGTCGGCTATTTGATCCTGTTCTATGTTGTATCTGAATATTTTTCTTTTTCCGCAATAGTTCGTATCATTTTCTCGTAAAATGTCTTTTCATTGATTTCGACCAATTTAACGCTTACCCTTTTTCTCTCTTTGTACAAATTGGTTTCTGATCCTGTTATTTCACAGCTTTAACATGGAAATCTATCTGGGTTCTTCTTTTTAACCTCAAAGGTCTTAACTTTCATCCATTTAAAAGTTTTTTCCATATTGAATTCTTGTTCCTCATATAAATTTAGAAGGTGAGTGGCTTCTATTTGGAGATTAAGATGATGATGATGACCATGGAAAGAATGATGGATAAGCGAGTGTTGGATGACATAATAAGGAGGCTGTTGGAGGGTAAAGGAGGAAAGCAAGTGAAGTTATCTGAGGCAGAGATCCGTCAATTATGTGTTAAAGCACGCCAAATCTTCCTTTCTCAGCCTAATCTGCTGGAATTAAAGGCTCCTATTCGCATATGTGGTCAGCATTTATTTTACGCTCTTGATCATTTGTTCGTTAGCTTGTATTTTATTGTGATGTTCTATGTTTATTTGATATCATGTGGTCCTATACTTTTCGTGTGGGTTCTTTAAAAGATTTTTGGATGAGAGCGGTGATATGGATTTGCGAATGATCAAGTGCATTACATTTTGGCTTGTCAATCCTTTGATTTGAGTTTACGAGGAACTAGTAGTGAAGTATACTTTGCCTCTGTGTTGGGACAGTCTGTAGATATGGATCACAATGAACTGCATTTGAGTTTTGCATATGGATTTATGTTTGGCTGATTACACTTTCCGTTAAATTTTGGTGGGTCATGTTAATGGGGAATAATTTCGGGTAAACTCTGGTAGTTTGATGATTTGACAGAAGAGACATTGATACTGATATCTACTAATCAGTCATGTTGTTCTCACTGCATTTTCTTCTCAATTCCACGAGAGAATACAAGCCTTGCTGAAATGCCCAAAAAAAAAAAGTGTGTTCATCTTCACTTTGTGTAATTTAATGTCAAGTCCTTGTATATTTAATTTGATTGGCCTGTTACAGGTGATATACATGGACAATATCAAGACCTTTTGAGGCTATTTGAATATGGTGGATACCCTCCTTCTGCAAATTACTTGTTTCTTGGAGATTATGTTGATAGAGGGAAACAAAGTTTGGAGACCATATGTCTGCTTCTGGCCTACAAAATCAGATACCCTGATAAAATTTACCTCTTAAGAGGAAACCATGAGGATGCGAAGATCAATCGAATATATGGATTTTATGATGAGTGTAAAAGGAGATTTAATGTTAGGCTTTGGAAGATATTTACTGAGTGCTTCAATTGTTTACCTGTGGCTGCACTTGTTGATGAGAAGATACTGTGTATGCATGGAGGACTGTCTCCTGAAATGGAAACTTTGGACCAAATAAAGGAAATTTCAAGGCCTACTGAAATTCCAGACAATGGACTCTTATGTGACATCCTTTGGTCTGATCCTGATCCTAAGGTTGAGGGTTGGGCAGACAGTGATCGTGGGGTTTCTTGGACCTTTGGACCTGACAAGGTTGCAGAGTTTATTGAGAAGAATGACCTTGATTTGATTTGCCGAGGTCATCAGGTAAACCAAACCTTTTTTTCTTAAGCAAGCATTCAGACCTTGCTCTAGTAATTCACTGTCAGGTGCAACTTATTCTTTCTTACTGTCGGTAGAAGGCCTCAGGTCACAGTAATTCCAGGGCAAGATATTAATCTAAGGAACTTATCTAAGTAGTCTGAAGAATTATGTTTGAGAAACTTCAGTTTTATTAAACCCATCTTTAAATTTTTTATACAGAGAGACTTTCAAGGACAGTGAAATAGAAGAATACCTAAACCGAACAGCCATAGGAGATTGAATGCTAAATCTCTATCTAGCAACTTAGCCACCCTTGGAATATGCTAAAACATCTACTGATCAAAGGTGTGCCCCCAGAACTGGGCAATATTGATGGCCTACTCCTCCATATCTAATATTTTTACTCCTGTAAATAGGTTGTGGAGGATGGATACGAGTTTTTCGCAAAACGAAGATTAGTCACAATATTTTCAGCTCCAAACTATGGTGGGGAATTTGACAATGCAGGCGCTTTATTGAGCGTCGACGAATCTCTGGTATGTTCGTTTGAGATAATAAAACCAGTTATTTCAGCAAACAATTCGAAGCTACCCCTTAAAAAGGTATGGAAAATATCATTTGAATCTCGTGAACTATCTCCCTAGTTGTCAATTACAAGCAGTTGATATTTTCTTCATACTGTTGTTCTTTAAACAGCCCCCTAAAGCTGGAGCTGCTTAACATGTGAGACAAGTTCAGTTCGTGCTAGAACCAATTGCAAGGAAGGGAATTGACTCTGGCTGGAGGGAATCATTTTGTTTAGAGTGGCTATAGGTTTAGATCCTTCTTTCTTTAGGTGCTCTTAAAGGCAGGTACTGAGCAATTCTTCTTTGGATTCATTTCTCAAATACTTTCCCCCATCACGGGAAACATGACACAATAGAGTGGCTCCCTTGTGGAACTTCCTCGAAAAGGAGCATCCAAATGCGATTAAACCTTGATTGGCTTTTTCTTAGACAAAAGGCCTGCGTTCCCTCCCTTGAACTTATGGCATGTAAACATTGGAAGCACAGTGCTTTGAAGTAGATCTTGGTCAATGAAGACAATCATTTCCTTTTCAAGTTTGACATGACAACAAATGCTCCAAAAGTTACGAATTATGGCCTTTGGCACATTAATAATATTCCTATATTCCTCCGGAAGTAAAAATGATAGGTATGAATTATCGTATGCTTTCTAGGTGTTCGAGCGTGTTTTTAGTGTTTTCTTGTATGTAATCGTGTCTTTAGAGTGTAGATTTATGTTCTTGTTAGTATTTTGTATGTTTGTTTGATTGATTGTGTTTAAGGCAAGGATTTAATCTTAAATGTAAGTTTCAAAGGTTATTTGATGTGCTTGGTGATAAGCGGAGAGAGGTAAAATTAAAAGAAAAGATGATGAAAAAGTTGCAGAATAATGTCAGGCACAATCGCCCATGGGGATACATAATCATGTTAGAGGCTCTCTAACCGATTACTACTTTATATACAATCGTGTATAGAATAATTTCTGGCACGATCGCGCATGGGGATACATAATCATGCTAGAGGCTCTCTAACCGATTACTACTTCATATACAATCGTGTATAGAATAATTTCTGGCACGATCGTGCACGGGGATACATAATCATGCACGATTGTATATAAAGCAGTAATAAGTTAGAGAGCCTCTAGCATGATTATGTATCCCATGCACGATGGTGCTAGAGAGTTGGAGGAATGCCATGCAAGTAGCTTTTCTAGGTTGTGAATTTTTTTAAATATTTTTGACAATTTAAGGCTATTTTTGGTACACAAACCATATGGAAAACCCTAGATAACCCCAGAAGACTTAAGAGTATATAAAGGAAGAGAAAAATATCAATAAAAAGAGGAGATCAAAAGATTAAAATCTGACGAACAAAAGCTACAGTTTCCAGCTCAAGGCAAAGAAAAGATAACATCTAGATTCAATTCTCTGCTCTTTTCTTTTATTACCTTATTGTTGTTGAATATTAATGATAATTCAATTAGGATATACAGATACATCTATGGATTTATAATTTTTTTAAGGAATTACTCTTGATTTGTTTGCTAAACTTTACATTCTTGATTTAATGAATTATGCTTGTCGTTTTTATTTCTTTATATTCAATTTGAATTGAGAGATTGGAATGGATCCCTTGTGTTGTGTCGCACTGAGAGAGCCGGTACTTCAATAGACGTATAAACATCAAATTAATTTTTAAACAGTTTTGATATATCGAGAAGTCACAATTTAATTTCTATCCATTTTAATAGGGAATATTTGATTAGATCTCGACAAAGGGTAATCACAGTCATTGAATATATAAGGTCAAGTAGGATTAAATAGAGAAGTTAACGTGAAAACAAATAAGGATAGAAGTAATTTCACAAGTTTTGAGTTAATGAAAGAGTAATTTCCAATAGACAATTAACTTGATATTATACACTTATAATCCATAATTCTGAAATGTTGTTTAGTTAATTTGCCAGGATTTCATCCATTTAACCCAAACTAAAATAATTACATATAGAATAAACAATTGAAATTAAAAACTCCATTTTATATGGTTAAGGAAGGGTATTGAAAAGTTTTAGCTTTCCTATATTCATAGATTTTCATAGAATTATAAACCATGGATATATAATAACTAGTTGTTGGCCGTTACATTGTGTGGATATATGATAAAAATAATAATCTTAAATATTTTTAAACACTATAAATAGATATATTAAAATTATTAATATGTGAAATGGTTTAGATTTAAAATAATAATTTATTAATAATTTCAATGATACCATTTAAAAATAAAATTTTATGTTAATTACTATAAATTAAATTGACCATGTTAAATAAAATTATAGATTAATTAAGAAAAATAAAAATAATTAATTCATGACAAAGATATTAAAATGTACATTAAAAACAAATATGTAATTAAATTATAATCATATTTTGCTTGGTATTACCTAAAATCGTGACCATTTTTATGTATCACTTTATCTTCATATGTTTTTTAAAAAAATGAAAATTGTATTAACTATAGGCAAAACTAATATAATATTACAATGAGTTCTAAGCTAATAAACTTCATTTAAGTATAATATGATTGAAGATTGTAAAAAAGTAAAGCATTATAATTGACAATCCTAGATTAATATATTAAGCAAAAATATAGTTTCCATTTACACTTTATGTCTGTGGTAAGAGTGTGCAGCACATTTATAACAAAAATAGTTGCTCTAATCTAGTTAACAATCTTGTCTTCTAGTTGGTATTTGCCCTCTTCCAAGTTTGACAACCTTCTGCTATTTCTCTCCTTCCAAATTATGTAAATGGTTGTAGTGAAGGCTGCTTTGAAGAGAATTCCATTAGTCATTCTTTGCTTGGAGTTTCTAATAACCCAACTCAGTGTTTGTTCCCAATCATACATGCTGCTATTACCTGGTATCATATGAAAAATCCTACTCCAAACTGCTTTGGAGAATCTACGAAGTAAAAAGAGATTATCTTTGTCTTCCTCAACCATTTTACATAGTACATAAGTAGAATCCACAAGGCCACACCATTGACTCTTGCTCCTAAGCCTATTTTTAATCCCAAGCCAAGTGATTAATAAGGCTTTAGGATTCAAAGTATTTCTCCATAGAGGATTGTACCAAGGAGCTTCGGTTGAGTTATTGGTAAGAAACTGATGATAGGATTTACTTGAGTATTTAGCACCCGGATTGAAAGTCTAAGTGATTACATCTTCATTCTTCACATAATTCAATTGAGGGAAGTATTCCACGATAGAGTCAAAACCTCTAAAATTTCCACTCCATTAACCATTTCAGATCAGTGATGAAACTTTTAGATTTAATGGTATTCTATTTCTCAAATGAAGAACCTCAAGATTGTGAATTATGGGGCTTGAATCTAGCCAATTATGAAACCAAACCCATGTCTTTTCTCCATTTCCAATTGTATGCTTGAGGAAATATAATGCCTCTCGTCTTCATCATCTATGTAAAGATCTAGGAGACATCTTTTATATTCTCTTTTTATATTTACTCATATGATGTTTGTAGGGAGAATTCTCTATGCTTTGCTAGTTTCACTGTATCAGTTGGCTTTATGAGAACCACCTTCTCTATAATACTTAGTTCCATAACCAATATAGATACTATGCATTATCTTTTCTTAGCTAAGGATTCCAACTTCTTCCTAGGAGTTTTACGAAACAGGGTAAGGAGCTTTATATAAGAAATAGTGAATGGAACCTAAATGGGAATTTCACAATCCATCGTGAATTCATTTGAATATTCATCTTGACTTTTAAACTAGGGTGATTTTATATAAAATCTACGATTGTGTTTCTATTTTGTCTCACTTCACTCTTCACCGGAAACTTTTACACTTTATTTCTTATTATTTAGGCACAACTAACTTTCCTCATATGGGACATGTCTTATGAAGGGTGACTTCCTTGGGGTTAGTTTCTCCAATGGTAACATCTTACTTCTTTTGAACCTGACAGTAGCTTTTGTTGTTAAAATCTATACTTCGAGTTGTAGTTAATGGCACCAGATTTTTGGGATGCCACTATTGAGATGGTGGAACTTGAGGTGGTACTACAAATTGAGGATGTCTTTACTAAAAAGTTGGAATTTGAGGATCAAATCTTTGCCTAAAGATTTGAGTGAACTATATTTTATGAATCCTTCCTATAATCTATACTTTTTGCTAAGTTTTGAGAATTTGTTAATTTTTAGTCTTAGCATTAGCATTTAAACAATAATTGGGAATAAAAATACCAGTACCTACATTTGTAGCTGATGTGAATTGATCTTCCATAATCTTTAACTTCCTCTTGACATCTAATAAAATATTTAGATTGAACTTAGTCGCATTAACATTTGCAACTAGTGTGAATGGATCTTTATCTATATCAATATAGTTTGGTCAACTTTAGTGAAAATATGATTCCTTGGATGATTTAATATTAAATTATATTCTTGAATCCTCAATACAAAGTTGTTGGTGACTCTATATATTGTGGTACTTGTAGCTGTCCTTTTCTTTGATTTCTTCCTTTGTGCGAATTTTATGCTCTGATGATAAGCTAATGAATTTTTCTTATAACAAAAATCAAATATTTACTCTATTTTGGTGATGGCAAAAAGTGTATTGACTTTGAGTAGTTGATGCTTGTATTTTCCTTTTGGCTTCAAGAGATTTTCACTTTAAATAAGGACAAATATAGGTTCCAGGGATATTAACTTCAACCACTACTAAATTATATAAATTCGAGTCCATAAAATAAGTACCAATTGAACACTATTCCTGATGTCCTCCTTCCCTTAAGAAGTTCTCCATATTTAGGCATTTTTTTCTACAATTTATAGACATCACAAAATTCCATACCTTGGAATTTTTTTTGAAGTTCAATATCGAGGCTCCTTCGAGCTAAGTTCACACACTCAATCTTTGAGAGTGCAATCCGACATCGGCTTCTCACCTTCTTAAATCAAGTGATGAATATGTCTAAATTTTTGCCACTTTTCTGAGTAACTTGAGACAATTTAGTTATATTGACTTCACGTTCATTTTGCAAAAATTGAGTATGAAAAAATCTCTCCATTTTAGCCTATAAAAGGATAAAACTCCTAAGCAAAAAAACATGCTGGGAAAAAGTTGTACTAGTTAACAATTTTTTTTGAAAAAAAATTAATTGCATTAAACCACTTAGGGTAACAATTATATACATCCTTTTGCACAAAAAAACCTAAAAAGGTTGTGAAAAGAAGTTCACTAATTACACACACATAACTATTACTCTACTTAATTTTATATATATATATATATATATATATATAACAATGGTATTGAACGTAATGAGTGATGGTACAGTTTGTATTGGAGCATGGTATTCCTTACAGTCAGTCATTATATTACTATTTAACTGTAAAGGTGTTACTTATCTATAATGAATGGTGGTACTTTTCAATATAAATGTATCAAATAAATATAATACTAGTATCGTTTCTTCTAAAGAAGGATAGTTTTTGTAATCAACATGGTATTCACACTTTTCATTTATGTTGTTTCTTATTTTAAATGATTCATGATAACTTTTGTTTATAGTTGTTGTATTGAATGTGTGAATTCTTAATATGACTTAGTATTCTTTACACTCGGTTATTCATGGAAGTAATGTATAAGGAGTCAACTTATAGTACTTTTTTACACTTTTTTTGAACAATTTTCTAATTTAAGTAGTCAGGATATTTTCTTATGGAAGTCTTGTGATTTTTGATATTTGGAGATGAAAAATCTAAGGGGGTTAATCAATTCGCAGACAATCCAAAATTATTTTTTCCGCACAAGTAAGTCAACAATCACAAAAGCAAAATACCAAAGACGCCGACGTTTGGTAACGCAGTTCGGCACACTTTGCCTACGTCTGCGGGGCCCTCACCCAGATTAATTACTTTCACTGTAGT
>JAOSBP010000007.1:5001560-5013984 GCA_027563825.1 Erythroxylum mucronatum | reverse complement strand
TTGGAAGAAAATGAAACGGTCACGAACTTGCAAGGAATTACAAGATTGAACAGCTATGTTTGGACTTTGGAAGCAACGCCACTGCATTACAGTAGCGTCGTAGCCCGATCCGAAGTTGACTCTTTGAGTTTTGCATTGGTTTTTTTTTTTATATATATAACATTAGGTATTTTAATTTAGTCGAACTAATTTTAACCTTATAAGATCTCATTTTGAGTCTGAGAAGAGTTAAATCTGAAATCTCAAGATTTTTCAGATTCTTACGTGGCCTGTATCTTTCTGCTCACAAGAAGTTGTCACATACTGATTATTCAGCTGATGATTATCTTGCTCAGTGTTAGTTTTTATCAGCCTCCAAATTTTCGAGTAGCTCCAACTCTCACATTATTATTGGAAGCAAAGCGTTCGTAATTGATTAGATCGAAGAGCTTTATTTAAAAGGTTAGAGAATCATCAATAAAGAAAACTTCTTATTTCTCTTCTTACGTGACTCGAACTCAAAGACCTCTTACGAAGAAAAGCCCGAAAAGTTGTTCATACCCTACCCTTGGTTAGAAGCATTAGGATGGAAAAGAGGGGTGTGAAGATAGAACAGGAGACTTATATGCACATAGTGCCACAAATCTCCCGATCCCACCCAAAAAAATGAGTGAACGCAATACTCAGACATGTTCCTGAGATTAGCTACCAAAAAAGGTTGGGTCAAACAAGTACTTTGCTTTAAAGTCAGGTGGGGTGGGGTTGGGTGGAGGTGCATTTAACTCTCGACAGGGACATTAGTCGTCACAGATTAAGTATGATAACTCAATACGCAAATCATTATTTAGGAGGTTGCTTTTATTAGATTTGCGTATCTACCGAACCATTAGCCAAAAAAAAAAAAAAAAGAAAACACTAGTGCAGAAGACAACAACTTTGCTTCTATACAATCCAAATCGCCGAATTTCCAGCAGTGGACTACATCACAATAACAATTACTTTAGTAAAATTATAGAAATTATAGAAAAAATATAAAAAAATTAGTTAGATGAAATTACACAATTAGTCAATAAATTGATATTAGAAAATAATAATAATAATAATAATTCTTTAAAATATGAACTCTTAAACTTTATTACTGATCAAGATAAAATTATTTACAGATGTAAATCAGATCAAGAAATTTATATAAATCAATAAAAGAACGAAGATCAACTAGAAACAAGTCAAAGCATAGAAAAACGAAAAAGAAACAATCAACAAAATCATAATTGAAATTATAAACCTATTGAAACAGAATAACTTAATCGTTTTGGATATTATCAAAAAGATAATAAAATAAGAAAATTTCCTTCAGAATATACACCAAAAGATATAACCTTAGGATCAGATGGAATTCTTAATTTAGACTGCGTATTATAATCAGAAAAATTATTGCTTAAATGGTCTAATAAATTAGTATTAGTTATACAATTAGAAAAACCTTTTTGACGGATTAACAAATATAAGTACTTTATAGAATTTTATTACCTCTAAAACTACTGGTGTTGTACTAAGTTTGTTATTAGATAATGAAGTATGAATAAAAATACTACTGAATTATGCTATCGAACCAATAAAAGCTTTTCGTGTAGTTACTAAGGAGATTTATAAATTTATTGGTAAAGATATCACCTCTTATAAACAAGAAATTTAAAATGAAGAAAGAAAAAACGCCTTATGACATTTAAATAATATACTCATATGTGACATATGTTATTTAGAAGAATATATTTGTGAATTTAAAAAGCATTACTATAAACTAACTCTTATAGAACAAGAAATGTATATAGAAATATTTATCCAAAAATTACCTTATACAATAAACAAAACAGTAGAAGAATTATTTTTAATAAAACAAAATACTAATTTAGTGGCATATAGGTGGTGCTATTTCAATAACAAAAGAAGCATTATCACAAAAATGTTTAGAAACAAAGTTACATAAAAAAAAATTATAACACAGAGATATTCAATTATGCTGTTCTAAATATTCAGAGGTTCCTCAACAATATGGATGTGAATTTTCTACCTATCATATACAAAGAAAACAAACAAAATCTAATAAATATAAATGGCTAAAATATCCCGAAAACACATGTAAAAAAGTTTCCATTTAAACCCTTATAAAAAGTTTTTCTAGAAAAAGGCTTATAGACAATATAAACCAAAAAAGAAATATTGCCCTCAAAATAAGAAAAAATGTGGATGTTGGTTATGTAAAGAAAAAGGTCATTATGCAAACACTTGTCTAAAAAGAAACCAAAATAAATATAAAGAAAAAATTAATATATTAAATTCAACATTAAAATATAATTTAGAACCTATAAGATCAGAATATGAAACAGATTCAACAATTTCATCATTATATCAATATGACCTCCAAACTTCAGAATCAACAACTGAATCCGAATACAACTTTTATTTAAGTGATTATTCAGAGTAAAAAACTTAATGCTTATATAGATACAAGAGCTATCATTTGTATAGCTTCGAAACATTATTAAATAATTGGAAAAAATTAAATAAATCTTTACAAATAAGAATAGCAGATGGAAGCATTAAATCTATATGGTATGCCAATTATTGTAATAATGTTATTATTGAAAATTATACCTTTATAATACCATAAATATATCAACAAGAATAAGGATTACCATTAATTTTAGGAAACAATTTTATTAAATTATATAATCCTTTTTGTTAATATCTACATTACATAACTTTAAAAGCATCATTAATAAAACCTTTAAATAAAAAATCTATAATTCTTAAAATTTCTATCTATCATACAACTTATTATAAAACTCTACAATTAATAACCAAAAAATTAAATCAGTTACAATTCCATCTTCTTAATAATCTTACTCTACATAATGGAATAGAAAGTTTAATAGAACAAGTATGTAGTGATCATCCACTTGACTCTCTAAAAAGTATTAATAATTAATTAATTGAAATAAAATTAAAAGATCCTATACAAGAAGTTAATATTAAAAATAATATACCATATACACAACAAGATGTACAATAATTTATTAATGAATGTTCCGATTTATTACAAAAACAACTAATTTCACCAAGTACAAGTAAACATTCAGCTTCAGCCTTTTATATAAACAATCGTTCTGAACAAAAAAGAGTAAAAAAGAAGAATGGTAATTGTAGCACCCCCACTCCCGCAAAACACGTACCTAACATCCTGAGAGATATTCGAGTCTATGCCCCGTGAGGGTGGTATACTAGAGCACTCGAATAGTCAAAACTCAGTACATTTTTTTGAAACAACAACATATACACATTTTACGAAAAATCAATAACCAAATCGGGCCCACTTTATTTCATAAACATTCTCAATCATTGCAAAACAATCATCAGAATTTAAATTGTCATTTGGGCCTATTACGAAAACAAAACATTTTTAGTCGTAATGACTTTACATTACAACATAAATACCTTGGTATACACATTGTACAAGAAATTCGGAATACATTATTTTACAGAAATAGTGGAATACAAATTTATACAAAACAGGAAAAACACTAATATAGATGCGAACTAATCCCGACCTCTATCTTTTCCTTGCATGCAGTATGTATACTCCCATATGCCTAATGGGGTATTCTTCAAAGTCCTGAAAAATAATTGCAAATTTTGGGTGAGTTTTGCGAACTCAATGAGTGACCATCATCGATGGCTCACCCAATCATGTAGCACATAATTCACCTCATTACACATTTCACACTTCACATTCAATACAATCTAATCACTCATATTATGCATATACAGTGCACATGAGACCCATATTCTATTTGTTACTTTTTTATGACCGAGTGCCTAAACTGTCCTATATAGGGCTCATTGATAATTGTCTCTTATTCGCTTGGGAGATACAGGGCTCATTAAACGTTGAGTCTGAGGCTCTGAATCACTTTTGAGCTCGAGGCTCATTTTCACTCGTTAAGCTTTAAGCTCTATTCGGTGGCTACTCTGGTCACAACAACCACTATGTTTCATGCATTTGTGAAATGAAGTGCATCAGTTACATTTGTATGATTCACCTTCACTCACATTCACATGTCATCGGACCGTAGTCTGGCATTCAACATTAGAGTTGAGTATTAACACTTTTATTCATATGCAAATACCCATTCAAAACACATTTATCATCAAATTATGTATACTTAGTTCATCTCATTCACATACAAACAACACTTCAATATCTCAACCAAGCATTACAATTATCGGACCTCCTGTCTGGAAACTAACACAATCAATCACATTCATATAGACATTCTGTAACTAAAATTTACACAAAACAAACAATGAAATGAGACCATCTAGGTCTACTCACAGTACGCTCCAGATTAACATTAGCTTCCATGATTTGGAAACGTTTGAATGGGGGCGTTCTATCTTGTATCATTGATCGGCTCTTGTATGATTTTAAGTTTAATCCCTTGGAAACCGAATCAAAAATTTAATTCCAAGGATTGCAATATAGGATGCAACCTCGGGTGGTCTCACTTAATCGGAACCGAGCGAAAAAGATCTAAGTTAGCCTAATTGTCAAAATGCAACCTAAGTTGAAAAAAGGGGGGATTTGGATAATTGGTAAAAATTAAGAAAATTGAACTAAATGAAAGAAAGATGTATAAGAAGATATTTTTGGATTTTTGGGAAAAGAAAAGTGAAAACTCAAACAATGATCTAGTATGATAAATCCTCTTGAAAACGAGCTTTGGCTATCCTGGTTCAAAACAAATCTTTCGGGAGTGAAATTCACTAAGTTTTCGAGCGATAAACCTTAAAGTACTCTTTAAGTCTAAGCTTTTAATCAATGAACTCCATTTGTTAAAACCTTGTTAAATGCATCTTAGTGTGTGAAATGGACAAGTTAATGCAAGTGGTCAAATTGGATCAAGTATAATCTCAATATCAAACACAACTAGGCAGATAAAAGAGGATTAACACAATCAACAAAAAGACATATATGAAACTTCATATATTAAGCATCAAAGTTCTACATAAGCAAATTCGTAAAACAAGGAATTGTTCAACACTTGGTTAAACTCTAATCAAGCTAATTTAACTATATGGTCGTAAACCTTAACTTAAAAATTTACAACTATGCAGTTAAACTTGACAATGCAAAATAACTTCCCTTTGAAGCCCTGTGAACTCAAGCCATCGCTACATCTTCAAGAGGAAATGTTGATTCAGTCGTGCATGACTTCGGAAATCGTCACAACCTCAAGAGCTCCAATGTCACCCATGGTAGCAGTAACGACAGATGGTGAAGATGGCAATGAAGGTGGTCGAAATTGATGGATGAGGGTCGATGGTGAGAGGAAATGATCGTATGGTGTCAGCCAAGAGATGTCTGTCTTCTGTTGAAAAAAATTCTCCTTTGAAACCTAATTTGGCATCTTTTTAAACGTTGGGTTGTGGATTGGGTCAAAACAGTGAGAGAATTTTCCAATTTTGGTCTGAGTTTCCGACAATTCAGGCAAGTTACGTCGTGGCGTACGCTTTCTGGATCCTTCGCCGCGGCAAGCTTTTCCTTCATGTTGCGCCGCGGCTGGCGTCCTGAAGCTCACGTCCTCGTGTTGACTCCGTTGACTCCTTTCTTTTTGAGCCTCCTACAATCAAAAATAGCAATTTGTAGTATCAATTGTCCTTAGAAAAATTTATAATGGAATTAATGTCAATTTGTAACAATTTTTACTATCAAACTGCATAAAATATAAGCACACACTCAAGGACTATTTTAAACACAAAATCAAGAATTAAGAGTCAAAAAGTATATTAAAAACTATGAAAGTGTCGCCAATTTATATAATAAACTTGGGCTCAATCAAATTCCCTCACACTTAGACCTTTGTACTCCTGAACAAAGTTTATAAGAGTCAAAAAGACACAAGTGTAACAGAAAAATTCCGACCATGCTATAAACAATAATAGGAAATTGGAAAAAATCACTTTCTCAGAAATCAATCAAAGCAGACTGAAAGAGTACTAAGAAAATAAACACTAAAAGAATTTAATCCAAGAGATTGGACAAAAGAGATTTCTCTCAAGATAAAGTGTTTGCTCTCAACTAACTTATGTTTAGGGATATTTTTGCTCCAACTCTGCTTAGTCCTATTTCTCCACTATATGAACTATAATTTTGAAAATCAAAAGGACTTTTCAGGGTTGTAATATGCGGCATGCTAGATGAAATGGATGGAATGAATAAAGAAAGATATTATATGAATACATGCGCTACAATTATGAAATGGATGTCAACAGTTAAACAAATATTGACACACACCTTCTTTTTTATTTCACATACATATATATATAAATGAAACTACTTGTAATTATTCTTTTTCTTTTTTTCTTTCTCTATTCCTTTTTGGAACACTCACTTTTTCACTTTTTTTCTTTTTTTTTGACTAGAAGAAAATGTAAATTAAACTATTGACTCCATATAAAGATGCGTGCATGTGCTCATAAATAATGGCTCAAGGGGCTAGCAAGGGATGAGTGTTTGTGGGATTGTGTTTGGGTAAAAGGGTGTAGAAAGAATGCCTCTATCATATCAACAAAATTCTAGTTCATAAAGCTTTGATTACGAATTGAAACAAGTTCTAGAGAGATATGAAATAAGCAGATACATACAAAGATTGAAGAAAAATCAGGCCCAAATATCCTTCCAACAAGGGTAATATCTCAATGAACAATCTCAATTCTCAAAAACTTAAAGTGCTACTTTGCTAGCATGCCTTCATTTACTTTGTGTTGAAAATATCGAAAGTAAAATCAGCCAATACCGACTATCATTGAAAGAATGGGAGGTATTTTCATAAGCTCAAGTATCACTTTGAAACTTATAAATTCTTTGAGAAACAAGAGTTGCAAGAGTCAAGTGTGGATAAAGTTTGGATTGAGACAAAATTTTTCAACAAAATTCATTTCTACAAAGGGTGTGACGTTGCGGCAAAAACACGTGCGCTACGGTGACCTTCAAGTTTACCATCGTTGCCGCGGTGAACTTTTAGTTGCGCCGCGACGAAAAACAAGTTCATGGCCACGTCGAAAGGTCTGTCGCCGCGGCGAAAAATAGCAGAACTGAAATTCACAATCGCCAAGTTTAAAAATGTGTAACATTATGCATGATTGACTAACACCAACATATAAATTGTCAATTTGGAGCATAACAAAAGTAACAAAATGGGAAAAGCTCCCCCATACTTAATCAACACATTGTCCTCAATGAAAACGAAGCAAAACTATAAGAAAGCATGAGAGTAAAAAGAAAAGGTGCAGAAACTGTAAAAGATAAACACTTGGTGTATATAATTGGTGCAAAAAAAATGAGTCATTACAAAGTGAGCTCGAGAGCCAACTAACTAACTGAAAAAAAATAAAGACAACAAAATGAAAAGAAAAATGCAAAAAGTAATGCCGGAGCTACTCCATCAGATCATCCGGAGCATCGGCAGGGACGGGCTCCGAGGTGCCGGCACTGTCAAAGGTATCGTCGTCTTCCGGAGGAAGTGGGAAACGCAACTGGGCGGAAAGGAGGGCATCCATCAGCCAGCGATACCGGCGATCTTGCTTCAAACGAGCTTCCACGCGGAGAATGGTCGCCTGTAGGAGGTCCACGTGGTGAGCGAGCGCTGGTAAGGTCAGGGCCTCAGGAGGGGCGGAAGCGACGTCCTCGCGAGGCAAAGCCTTGGAATGAGCAACAAGAGGGGTAGGGATAGGAGTAGGTGGTGGGGTGGACCGGGAAGGGGGGAGGAGGGGGAGGTTGGAGGCGGGGTTGCTTGAGATGCACGTAACAGAAAAGGGAGGTCAGGTCGAAGTAACTATCATTGTCGTATTTTGGGACCTGATGGGCTCGGAATAGATCAATGATGAGATGTGGAAAGATGATGGAGTGGGTGAAGGTGGCCGTGAGAATGGATTGACGGAGGGCGGAAGCTATGGCATGAGCGATGTCGACTAGCCGGCCAACCATGAGGAGGTAGATGTAAAGGGCTTGTCGGGTTGTGACGAATGCAAGGTGGGTGGTAGGTAGGACATTGTTGCTAATGAGATGTAACCAGGGTCGGGCTTTTGGGCAGAGGTCGGAATGCCTAATATAGCGTTAGAAACTGCGAGGTTGATGCCACTCGGCACCCTCAGGATAGAGGGTACGAAGGACATCGTCCCACGGGTAGGTGTGGATGAGTTGTTCGAATGGCAGCTAGGGGTAGGAGGGAGGTTGTAGTGGGCTCGGATGTTGGTAGTTGTAAAAGCATGGGGTACGGTGACGCCTCGAAAATTAATTTCCAAGGTATTGTGGAAGAAGGCATGTGTGTAGAAATGATGAACAAACTTGTCATTTCCCTGGTCCCTAGGCTGAACTAAGTTGGTGAGCTGGGATTGGACAAGTTGTCGGACAAAAGGGTTGTTGTGGGGGAAGAGAGGAAAAGGTCGCTCCCGAATGAACGACCTAGCATCAATTTTCTCAGCCAGGTCAGTGTATTCGGGATCAACCGAAGGAGGAGAAGGACCAGAGTGAGTGGGGGATGCTGGGGGGTGAGAAGAGTGGGAAGGAGGAGAGGAGGGAGAGGGTTCAGAAGAACTGGATGAGAGAGAGAAACTGGAAGAGGAGGTGGCAGGGGTTAGGGTTTCGGAGGGGTTCTTTGTTCGAGGCATTGTCCTGCAGAAAACAAAAATAACAAGGTTAAACAGTGGTACTAAAAAAAACTGGCTGCGGTGAAAGGTTTGTCGTCGCGGCGAACTCTATACTTTATACGCCGCGGCGAACTATGGGTTGCCGCGGCGACCTATAATAGTCCCGCCGCGGCAAAACAAAGGGGATTTTTGTATCTTTATTTTCGGATTTTGAGATTGATGTTGTATTGCAGCTTTAAAATGCCACTATTGTTTGGTAATGCGTTTCTTTTGGAATATGTAAATACTTTATGGATTTGTATATGGAATAGAAAAGTGAATTATGGATTCGCATATAAATTGTATATGAATGTAATTGAATGTGTTTGGATTCCAGAAAGGAGGTCCGATGATGTTGATTATTGATTCGGATTATTGAAGTGCTATGGCATATGAATGTGTTTGATGTGATATGGGTTCCGGACAGGAGGTCCGATGATACTGATGATTGAGAATTATTGAAGTGCTATGGGTATGAATGTGTTTGATTGTGTTTGGATTCCGGACAGGAGGTCTGATGAATTGTGTTGACGGTTGGAATTATAGAAGTGCTTTTTGTTTATGACATGTGTAAGTTTTTATAGGAAATGAAAAGTAATTTTGATTGAGGATGAATTTCCAATTGGGAAATTGAGTTGCTTTGTATGAGACTGAATAAAGATGAAATAGAATGAAAAAGAAAAAAATTACACCGATTTGGATTAGTGTAGACCGAGAGTGTCGTAGGGTTTCCAACGCGACACGACGTTTTTCTTTAAAAGTATGCGTTCTCGGATGTCGAAATTTTGACTTAAGTTTGATTTGCAATCGAAAGATTTTGTTATTCATTTTACTTTGGGCCCTCCATTTTCGCTTTGGGCTTTTCGTTTTTAGTCTTTCCGTTCACTTTCCGCTTTTCTGTTTGTTTTTTCACTTGGGCTCCGGTTCTAAAATCGGGTCCCAATAAAGTGGGTTAGTCCAATACATGTAGTGTCGAAAAAGAATGGGATCACAGTGGTCAAAAATGATAGGGATGAGCTTATTCCTACCAGAGTGCAGAATTCGTGGCGTGTGTGTATAGATTATTGACGGTTAAATGATGCCACACGAAAAGACCATTTCCCCTTGCCTTTTATTGACCAGATGCTTGAAAGGCTCGCGGGCAAATCACATTACTGTTTTTTAGATAGTTTCTCTGGGTACTTTCAAGTACCTATTGCATAAAAGGACTAAGATAAAACCACCTTTACATGTCCTTTTGGCACCTTTGCATATTGAAAGATGCCTTTCGGTTTATGTAATGCTCAAGGAACTTTTCAGCATTGTGTGATGGCTATTTTCTGTGAATTCTTAGAAGAATGCATGGAAGTTTTTATGGATGATTTCACAGTTTATGTTGATTCTTTTGATGCTTGTCTATTCAGTCTTGTAAAAGATTTAAAAAGATGCATTAAGAAGAACTTGATTTTGAACTTTGAAAAATGCCACTTCATGGTCAATAAAGGTATAGTGCTAGGTCATTTAATTTCTAGCAAGGGGATTGAAGTTGATAAAGCTAAAATTGAGGTTATATTTTCTTTGCCTATCCTGCCTGTGTTCGAGATATCAGGTCATTCTTAGGTCATGCAGGATTTTATAGGCGGTTTATAAAAGATTTCAGCAATATTGCATTACCTCTTTCAAAGCTTTTACAAAAAGATGAAAAATTAGAGTTTGATGATTCTTGCAGAAATGCCTTTGACACATTGAAATTAAAACTCATTTCTCCACCCATTTTAGTTTCTCCTGATTGGAATTTACCTTTTGAGCTTTCATGTGATGCTTCTAATTATGTTGTAGGAGCTATGTTGGGCCAACGAGAGGAGAAACTGGCAAGAGTTATCGCTTATGCCTCGAAAACACTGGATCCAGCTCAAATCAACTATACAACAACTAAGAAAGAGCTGTTTATAGTAGTTTTCGCTTTAGAAAAATTTAGACAATATCTGTTAAACTCACATGTAATCATTTTTATTGATCATGCAACCATTCGATATCTCCTCAAGAAACCACAGTTGAAGCCTAGATTGATACGGTGGACATTGCTTATCCAAGAATTTGATATTGAGATAGAGGATCAAGCTGGCGCGACAAATCACGTAGCTAATCATTTGAGCAGGCTATCAGACGATACGCAGGGAGTGGACTCTTCTGAACTGACTTGCGATTCTCTTCCTGCTTCAATTCTATGTGCTTCAATTTTCAAAGAACCTTAGTATGCATATATTGTCAATAATCTTATGACTGGACTAACTCCTCCTTTTATGTCTCAGGTGCAGGCTCAAAAGCTAAAAAGTGAAGCTCGGCATTACATCTAGGATGCCCCTCATCTATAGAGACTGTGTAGTGACCAGGTAATCCAAAAATGAGTGCCTAATGAGGAATTTGATGCTATAATTTCAGCTTGTCATTTAATGGTTTGTGGTGGGCATTTTAGCGCAAGGAGAACATCTCGGAAAATTCTAGATTCTGGTTTTTATTAGCCTACCCTTTTTAAGGATTCATTTAACTTTTGTCAGTCATGCGATAAATGTCAACATTTTGGAGGGTCATGCGATAAATGTCACCGCTGTATAAGAAGCCAAGGACTTGAGCGTGTTGAAACTTGATGAATTACTTAGATCCTGAAAGATACATGAAGTAGAACTCGATGCAGAAGATAAACCCAGAAGGGATAAATCTATAGCATTGAAGGCTGGACAGAAGAACCGCAAGATTCTGAGGAAGAGGAGTTCATCGTCGAAAGCATTGAAGATCGAGGAAGTCAAGAATGACGACTCCAGTGAATCAGATCAAGATTCGAGCGAAGAAGATGATGAATTATCCTTTATCTCAAGGGAGATCAGATGCATGTGGAAGAAAAAGGCAAAAGGAAACAAAGAGTTTTCTTTCAAGAGGAATAGCAAAGATGAAGGCAAGAATGAGAAAACATCGGTCATCTGCTATGAATGCAATAAACCGGGTCACTACAAGTTCGAATGTCCATTACTGAAAAGAAAACCTAAGAAGAATAGAGAAAACAAGAAGAGCATAATGGCAACCTGGGAAGATCTGGATTTGTCTGAATCAAATACTGACTCAAAGGCATCGGTACAATCCAACATTTGCCTAGTAGCCGAAAACGAAAGTGACGAGGAGGTAACCTCAAAATTTAGTGAACTACAAGATGCATATTCATAGCTACTAGAAGATTCTCATGCAATACTTAAGCATTATAAGTTGCTAAAGAAAAGTACGTAGAAAACTTAAAGAACACGCAAGTATTAAAGAAGGAAAACGTCTGCCTAATGAAACAAGTTGACGAGATGAAGAAAAAGGTAGCTGTAGATAGAGCTGAGGATATCAGCCAGCTGAAACAAAAGATCAATAGTCTTTTAGCTTATCTATCGACATTTACGGAGAGTACGAGAAAAATGAATGACATGCTAGGGAAATACAAACACCCTAATGATAAAATTGGATTAGGGTTTGCTCAAAACAATAATCAGCATAAAAAGAATTTTGTTCCTGATAGGAAGAAATTCCACCATCCTCATTATCATCATTTTATAGATCATGTTAAAACTAATCCCAAAGGACCCAAGAAAATCTGGGTACCTAAAAGATACATAATATCTCCTGCAGATATCCTTCCTTGGAAGAAGCAGCCAGCACCAATGGTATTTGGACAGTGGATGCT
>JAOSBP010000007.1:4976989-4989866 GCA_027563825.1 Erythroxylum mucronatum | reverse complement strand
GATTGCCTTTAGGGCACTACTCTAACAATCTTAACGTTCTGTACACACATAAGTCGACTTATCCCAGTGAACAAGGCAACTTATCAGAACCGAGCAAGCATAAGTCGACTTACACATGTAACAAGTCGACTTATCACTTACACTATCTCATTCATATATATATCTGCAAGCCTATCCAATGAATAATTACGACGAATAGGTAAAAAGTGGGCGAACTTGGTGAACTTACCTATAATCACCCATACGACATCATGCTTCCTTTGAATAAGAGGAAGTTCGGTGACAAAATTCATGGTAATGTTATCCCATTTTCATTGAGGAATCGAAATAGGATGTAACAAATCACGTGAGATCTTTCCATACTTAAATCTAAAACCAAAACATGGGATAAACTGCATTAGGCCAAACATAACTCTTATACTCACGTACAAGCAATATTTAAGCGCTGGTTAAACCAAAATCGCCTAAATTATGCTCTGATACCAAACATTGTAGCACTCGAATACCCCCTAAGAAGATATACAGATGCCACACAAAACATACCTAACACATACCAAGATACTCCAGAAATTCCTTGAAAATAAAGCAATATAATTCACGTTCATAATTTGTTGATTTAAAAACAGAACATAACATACATCTTGTACTTATTAAAATACAAGTCATAAATTCTAAATTCATCATGTATTAAGGTTATTACAAACCATATACAAAAAAATACAAATTGTCTTATCATATTGAGTATAACTCAAAAACAAACTGAACATTTTCCAAAAAAAAACACATCCTTCTTGGCCATTGCGGTTGTCCTTATCCTATTCTCAAATCTTCTTATCAAAACCTACATAGAGGCAAAACAACCATGCTAAGCATTTAGCTTAGTGGGGAAATAACTAAACAAGATATAAAATGGCGACTGTTTCTAACAATCGTCTAACATTCACATGTACTGAATCAGATCATATCATAAACAATATTTAATTATTCAAATTAAAGAGTGATCAGACCGTTAAAAGTATCAAAATAGAATATAATTCATCATAACAGAATATCATGCATTAGAGAAAATCATATAAATATTAGAACATAACATCATTACTTCTGAACATAATATAAAAGTCTCAGAACAGGATATAATTGTGTTAGTACAGAACAGAACTTATAGTAGATCACAATTTATCTTGTATCAAACCAGAACTTAGCTTGTTGCAGAACTGAACATATATCAAAACACAAAACAAATTAGCCTACTAGTCCTTTATAAAAAAGTGGGCAACGGAAACCAGAGCAGAAGATACCTATGATTGGTATCATAGAATATAAGAGACTTATGTCTCAATATCAGAAGATATTGTTGTGTCAAATATTAGAAGACACCGTAGTGTCAAGTACAGAAGACACCTTAGTGTCAAGTCACAGAAGACACCTTATTGTCATAGAAGCAGCTGCAAATCCTTATAGGCATGCCTATTTACCCACGACTAGGACTTGGCAGTTTTAAAAACAAAACATTTCAGATTTCATAATCACTTATAAGTAATATGTTGCATAACATATGACTTTATTCCATTTTGCTCAAATTTAACATATTCCTTCACATTTGATCAAACTTAACATGCCTTATAAACATAAACATTTGTAATAATGCACCAATGAATACATTAAGTAATGTGTAATTACGTGTATTCACACAAGTTCCCAATTCACAAACATTCACAACTAACACATTATGCTTGTTCTTTAAATCATATTAGCATTCATAAGTAAACTTAATTCCTTTAACAACTTATAAGTTCCAAAATTAGATACTTTGTTATCAAATAACACCTACCTTAAGTTATTACTTCCATTAATAATCGAAACCTTATTCAACCTTTAATTAACTAATTCCATATCAAAATAGGTTCATTTTATACCTTAATCAAGTCTAATTACACTATTAAAAAGTGTCTTAGCCTTATATAGTCCAACAAATGTACAAAATCAACTATTTTCCCTTACAAAGCATTTCCCATGACTGTGGGAAGGTGCCATATATATCCCACAATCGTGGGATGAGTGAACTGAAGGTTCACTCATCTATAACCTTCATTTTGTTTCCAAATTTAACTCCTACATATTCCATCCAACACACCTTCACTAAAGTCCATCAATTTCACTTCAATTCTAACTTATTCATGCTTCAATCCTTTATCAAATTCATGTCCAAATCCAATTAAAAAATCATTCATTAGGCAACTCACAAATTATTATCTTTCATACATCAAAACGAAAACAAAATTTGCCATACAAGGATCAATTTTACAGTACTCATTTATCATCTTCATAACACACATTCCATGCCATTTCAATCATCATAAAACTTGTATTAATACATGCCATCAAGTTCAAAAGTCCCTTACCTATTTAACTTCAATTTTCAACTCCAAAGAACCAGCTAATCTAGCCCTTCCAAACAACCAACACACATCCAAGATCAAGGTGCAAATCTTAGCACCAAAAAGAAAACATAAAATATAACAAGATCTAGCTTTCTTGACGAAGCATCTTACAAAGATGTCAAGTGATAATGATCCCAATTGAAGAAAAATCCAGGAGTTTGTGAGACTAAGAGAGAGTTACAATGGAGAGGTGCAAAGGATAGTGAAAATGCAGAAGAAACTTCAAATAGGCTGGAGTGATTCAGCACTTGTTTAGTGCTAGGTGTGATAAATTTGAAAGGGCACATGTCCTTCAATGAATCAACCTACATATCATATGTAGAAGTGAGCCACTTGTCCTCCAGTTAAGCTAGCAAATATCATTGTTCTATTATGCCATTTGTCACTCAACCAATGCTACCAAATGTCATTCAATGTATAAGCTTAGTCATACTAATTTTTATGTATCAACTTATCTTGCCAATTGACAATTTTCTTAGTCCAAATGTACATTTTAACACAACAATTTTCTAATGGTATCAATTAATTCTAAGTTACTAATCATGGTCCATCAAACCAAGATTCAAGAAATATATAATTCACAATCATATCACAATTTCAACACCTATCACATTTACTTTCATGAGCATGTAACATTTCAACTAGGGTATAGTTTGGGGCCTTACATTTCTCTCATCCTTAAAAGAATTTCATCTTTGAAATTCTTAACTGACTGATTTAACAAATAGGGGCTATGTTGTCTTATGTTCTATTCAATTTCCCATGTAGCTTCTTGGGCCTGAGTATCATAATTATCAAAATGGAACATTTGTTCTACATGATACAATTCAGTGAAAGTTCTTATGAAAAGAAAATTTTCTTTCCTCAATGATCTGTACTGTTCACGAAATCGTCATTAGTCAACTATGTTCATCGCTGCTGTTCGGCCATTCATAATATCTCAATAAGATCAACTACCATCATATATCACATAATCAGAATGTTCTATACACTAAAGCTTGGTGAAACGATAAGCATGTACATTTACTCTTATGCCTTTGTATGTACCATTAAGATCATTGCATCTTATTTAGAGATTTATTTTCAAAAAGTTACCAATTAATATTTTAAGCTAATGATACCTTGACCTCAATTGATTCTGGATAACATTTAAGTACTCTATGACTATACAAAGTTACCTATCCTTAGTAGTCATCATTTCAATATATTCACTTAAATCTATGCTTCCACTGAGCTACTCTAATTCTTCTCAGAATTTTACCTATAGGGTTTAGGACTTATATTCACATAAATACATGCTTCCACTGCACTACTCTGATTCATCTTAGAATTTTACCTATAGGGTTTAGGACTTAAGAGCATTCAATATGTCATATATTACTCCCTGTACCATATCCAAGCATGTACTACATATGTGCTCAGTAACATCATTCGCCAAAGTAACCACACTATCAAATGTGTACTCACTTGAGGACTTCGACATATATCACTATCATTTATTTCATCTTACTTAAGTATATTCTCAACCAATTCATACACATAAAATATGTTCCAGTATCTGAATCACCAGTTCAGATTGTCCATCTGTCTGGGGTACCGTTGTCTATTATCATGATCAGAAATAATAGACAATGGTACCCCCATACAACCTTACTACCTCATTCATATATATATCTGCAAGCCTATCCAATGAATAATTAGGACGAATAGGTAAAAAGTGGGCGAACTTGGTGAACTTACCCAAAATCACCCATACGACATCATGCTTCCCTTGAATAAGAGGAAGTTCGGTGAAAAAATTCATGGTAATGTTATCCCATTTTCATTGAGGAATCGAAATAGGATGTAACAAACCACGTGAGATCTTTCCATACTTAAATCTAAAACCAAAACATGGGACAAACCGCATTAGGGCAAACATAACTCTTATACTCACGTACAAGCAATATTTAAGCGTTGGTTAAACCAGAATCGCCTAAACCATGCTCTGATACCAAACATTGTAGCACTCAAATACCCCCTAAGAAGATATACAAATGCCACACAAAACATACCTAACACATACCAAGATACTCCAGAAGTTCTTTGAAAATAAAGCAATATAATTCACGTTCATAATTTGTTGAGTTAAAAACAGAACATAACATACATCTTGTACTTATTAAAATACAAGTCATAAATTCTAAATTCATCTTGTATTAAGGTTATTACAAACCATATACACAAAAATACAAATTGTCTTATCATATTGAGTATAACTAAAAAACAAACTGAACATTTTCCAAAACAAAACACATCCTTCTTGGCCATTGCGGTTGTCCTTATCCCATTCTCAAATCTTCTTATCAAAACCTACATGGAGGCAAAACAACCATGCTAAGCATTTAGCTTAGTGGGGAAATAACTAAACAAGATATAAAATGGCGACTGTTTCTAACAATCGTCTAACATTCACATGTACTGAATCAGATCATATCATAAACAATATTTAATTATTCAAATTAAAGAGTGATCAGACCGTTAAAAGTATCAAAATAGAATATAATTCATCATAACAGAATATCATGCATTAGAGAAAATCATATAAATATTAGAACATAACATCATTACTTCTGAACATAATATAAAAGTCTCAGAACAGGATATAATTGTGTTAGTACAGAACAGAACTTATAGTAGATCACAATTTATCTTGTATCAAACCAGAACTTAGCTTGTTGCAGAACTGAACATATATCAAAACACAAAACAAATTAGCCTACTAGTCCTTTATAAAAAAGTGGGCAACGGAAACCAGAGCAGAAGATACCTATGATTGGTATCATAGAATATAAGAGACTTATGTCTCAATATCAGAAGATATTGTTGTGTCAAATATTAGAAGACACCGTAGTGTCAAGTACAGAAGACACCTTAGTGTCAAGTCACAGAAGACACCTTATTGTCATAGAAGCAGCTGCAAATCCTTATAGGCATGCCTATTTACCCACGACTAGGACTTGGCAGTTTTAAAAACAAAACATTTCAGATTTCATAATCACTTATAAGTAATATGTTGCATAACATATGACTTTATTCCATTTTGCTCAAATTTAACATATTCCTTCACATTTGATCAAACTTAACATGCCTTATAAACATAAACATTTGTAATAATGCACCAATGAATACATTAAGTAATGTGTAATTACGTGTATTCACACAAGTTCCCAATTCACAAACATTCACAACTAACACATTATGCTTGTTCTTTAAATCATATTAGCATTCATAAGTAAACTTAATTCCTTTAACAACTTATAAGTTCCAAAATTAGATACTTTGTTATCAAATAACACCTACCTTAAGTTATTACTTCCATTAATAATCGAAACCTTATTCAACCTTTAATTAACTAATTCCATATCAAAATAGGTTCATTTTATACCTTAATCAAGTCTAATTACACTATTAAAAAGTGTCTTAGCCTTATATAGTCCAACAAATGTACAAAATCAACTATTTTCCCTTACAAAGCATTTCCCATGACTGTGGGAAGGTGCCATATATATCCCACAATCGTGGGATGAGTGAACTGAAGGTTCACTCATCTATAACCTTCATTTTGTTTCCAAATTTAACTCCTACATATTCCATCCAACACACCTTCACTAAAGTCCATCAATTTCACTTCAATTCTAACTTATTCATGCTTCAATCCTTTATCAAATTCATGTCCAAATCCAATTAAAAAAATCATTCATTAGGCAACTCACAAATTATTATCTTTCTGACATCAAAACGAAAACAAAATTTGCCATACAAGGATCAATTTTCCAGCACTCATTTATCATCATCATAACACACATTCCATGCCAATTCAATCATAATAGAACTTGTATTAATACAAGCTATCAAGTTTAGAATTCCCTTACCTATTTAACTTCAATTTTCAACTCCAAAGAATCAGCTAATCTAGCCCTTCCAAGTAACCAACACACATTTAAGATCAAGGTGCAAATCTTAGCACCAAAAAGACAACATAAAAGGTAACAAGATCTAGCTTCCTTGATGAAGCATCTTGCAAAGATGTCAAATGATGATGATCCCAATTAAAGAAAAATCCAAGAATTTATGGGAATAAAAGAGAGAGTTTCGGTGGAAGAGGTGCAAAGGATAATGAAAATGCAACAAAAACATCAAATAGGTTGGAGTGATTCAGCACTTGTTTTGTGCTAGGTGTGATAAATTTGAAAGGGCACATGTCCTTCAATGAATCAACCTACATGTCACATATAGAAGTGAGCCACTTGTCCTCCATTTAAGCTACCAAATGTCACAATTCTATTAAGCCATTTGTTACTCAACCAATGCTGCCAAATGTCATTCAATATATAGGCTTAGTCATAGTAATTTTTATGTACCAACTTATCTTGCCATTTGATAATTTTCTTAGTTCAAATGTATATTTTAACACATTAACTTTTTAATGGTATCAATTAATTCCAAGTTACTAATCATGGTCCATTAAACGAAGATTTAAGACATATATAAGTCACAATGATATCACAATTTCAACACCTATCACATTTACTTTCATGAAAATATAACATTTCAACTAGTATATAGTTTGGGCCCTTACATTTCATATGTGAATCTCCTTTGATTTCCCTCCCTCCAAATATTATAAATGGTGATGATGAAGACTCCTTTGTACAGTGTCGAATTAAGGTGAGCTTGATTAGAATTTTTGATAACCCAACTCAAGACTAGCTCTCGCTGTAACCACTGTTATTACTTGGTAACATGTGTAACATACTACTCTAAATAGCTTTAGAAAAGCTACACTGAAAGAACAAATGTTCTCTATCCTTGACCTCTCTATTGCATAGTAAATATAACACATCATCGCTTCCATGCCATTGATTCTTAGTTTGGATTCTATTTCTAATCACAAGCCAAGTAATAAAAGAAGCTTTGGGGCATAGAAAATGCTTCCATATAAGAGAGAACCAGGGGACTTGCATAGTAGTGTTAGCGAACAGTTTATGACAAGATTGATTTGTGTACTGTCCATTTGAAGTCAGTGTCCATATTAGCGTATCATCACTTAGAGCTGTGCGCACCTAAAAAGTTATTACTATTAAATTATTTATAATTCATATTTTACAAATGTATAAATTTATTATTTATAAAAAGATATGAGTATAAATAATTAAATAAAATAAATATTATTATATAATTATAAATTATTATAACATATCAATAATCTTATTTATTAGTAATATTATATAAGAAAAATCTAATAAAATACTTACTATACTATCATTTAAACTAATTAATATAATAAAATAAATTTATATTAAGTATTTATTTACAATATTTACATGAATAATAATATTTAAATATGATAATATAATAAATATTTTTACAATTTTATTAATTAATATAAAAATTAATCAAATTAATTATTTTTTTGAAAGATAAATAAAGAATTCATTAATAGCCATGAAAGGCATAAAAAAAGGACTATACAATGAGAGTCAAAGTAAAATAAGATACAACAACATAGTTGATTTCAGGAAAAAACTAGAAACTAGGTTCCACTTTCTTCTGAGTTGAGAGCTTAGTTGATCAATCACTTAATGAGCTACCAAAGTTTCCTTAATCCAATAGTGAACATCATCAATAAAAGTGTACTTTTCAATTCTTTTCTTCTGATGAATTCTTTGATTTCCTTCCCTCTAGATAACATGAACTGCACAATTGAGGCTAGGACTTAAGTAGATTTTGTCATTCCCCATAAGATATTTTGCTTCTACACATTCAAGTATCTTGTTCCAACCTGATTCAAAGCAATATTGGCTTAGGGTGTGCTGAATGCTAGCCCAAATGGAGGCTATGAATTCACATTTGAAGTATAAATGGGCTATACTTTCTTCTTCAGTATTGCAGAATTCACAAAGAGTGTTAACAGAGCCATGAATCTTGTCTTTTGTCTGTTGTCTTCATCTAGCTGCTACCTAAGTCGTGAATGAGACTTTGGACTTCAAAGATGCTTTCCATACTACATTGAACCATGTTATATCTAGGGTAGGAGGTTTAAGAGCCTTAATGTAAAAGGAATTTAAGAAATCCCCATTGGAAGTTACATTCCAAATATGTTTGTCTATGGTGGAAGAATCAGGTTGATAGTTTTGTAGACAGTTCTGGGGCCTTTCAAATCCTCTACCATCAAAATGCTGGGAGTTGTTTTCAATGATGCTATAAACTCAAGCATGTGATGGAATTCTTGCAAATAAGACAGGAATATCATTTCTGAGGTGAAGAGGGCTAAAGGATGTCTAATTATCAAACTGGAGCCAAGTATCATTTGCATTTCCCACTTGGATATTGATGAAAGGGTACACTAGATGTCTTTTTCTTAAGATTTGAATGAAGAACTTCCTCTCCCTACTCTGTCACTCTCTTTGAGATAAACCTCATTGATCCAAATGACTTCAAACTAAACTCGAGCCTAGAGAATGAACTCAAAACCCGATCCAAATGACTCAAATGACCCGAATCCTCCTTCTCGATATGACGTCATCTTTATGCATAAATTTAAGAAAATCTAAATCAAAATAATGTAAGTTCAAGAAGTTAAATCACAATGACATTATTTTTGGAATCACGAAAACGACTCAAGCCACCTATTTTAGGGATTTGGCAGGCTCCATTAGAAAAAATCTGTCTTTATTTCAGTCTGTCCCACCACCCTTAGGTGCTGTATAATGTAACCAATACAACCAGTTGTTAAGAAAAGTGGACAAAACTACAGTGCCTCTTCATGAACAAATTCCTATAATAATCCATTTGTCGCAAGACTAAACAAGGTATCACTAAATGCTTGTCAAGTGATTAACCATTTAGTCTTTGTGATGGACAAGATCTGCATAGCGTTCAGCCTTAGCTCCAGTTCGGTGGTCATAGTATTCAACCAAAGCAGCACCGGCTAATGCACCCAGAGTAAGGGCCTGAGCATGCAACCTAAATTGAAGTTGCAGCAAAAAAATTAAGAAAAGACTCAAAGTATGCATAAGCAAGCAACCAGTTAAAGGCATGAAAACAAACTGTTATTGAAGGATAAATTTAAAAATTCTGAAAGAATATAAACAATAGCACAAATAAGTTCCATGTGCAAGCTCGAAAAACGACTGCATGGTAGAACCAAGTCCAAAAGAGTGCTGAATGGCGAGGGGTACAAGAAATAACAATGTATATAGACATCCCACCTAGATAAAAGAATAGCTCTTTCTGATGAAGAACTATATGGTATCATACTAACGAAAGTTTCGCAAGTGATATCACCATACGTGAAAACTACAAAGATAAGCATCTAACAATTTAACTTCACAAAATTCGAAGGTTGGAACAATATAGAAGATTGGAAAGAACTTAAACGATACAAGGACACATAACCCTTGTGGTGTTGTGTCTTGGAGCGCGCAATTGGCTGCTGCGACTAATAAAAAAAAGAGATTATGCGGCATACCAAAATTTATAGTCAAAAAATGTCCTACAAAATTATCTAAATGTTGATAAGTAGGAAGAATAATATAAGGAAGGAACTCAATTTCAACCCCCAAACGAATCTGTTCACATGGTTGTTTTCAGTTTATGGATACGAAGGAAGAAACATCTTCTCTTGCAATAGGCCAAGTTTGGAGAATCAAGTTTAGCGCATCATTGGGTAAAACCTTCAAACTACGTTTCACAGAAAAAACCAGATTTGACCAGCCTAATGAAAAGATCTTGTTATTTCCAGACAAGATAAAAACAAAGGCAAAAACGCCACATCAAATCAAGAATAAATATGAGGGATTAGAAAGTTTCACTTTACCTAGCGTGAATAATCCTGACGCTGGTTTTCATGTTGGGTTTCGACCAATTGTAGGCGATTGAGCCCGCAATTCCGCTAAGCCACAGACACCCTTCATTTCAAACACAAAAAGGAAATCTAATCAACGTCTCAACGATAAAGAAACTTTTTTAGACCTCCAGAAAAGAAATTGCAGAAGTAATTACCAACAGTTCTAAGCTTGTGGTCGACGATCCATTCCCTGATAGATTCAACCCTGCTTTTAACATCGGCCATTTTTGTCAAACTCTTTTAAGACACAATGTTGGGGGAGTTTGTTGTTTATATACCGCAGGTGGGCATAGAGATTCGAGAAGCGAAAGCCAAGTTAGAGACGTCCCTTTGTCCAAACGGAAGGCGCAGGCGTTGTCTCGTTTACTTTGCCACACGTTAGTTGTATGTACATTAAGAAGTCCAACCTAAGAAATCGGTGGTCAAATATATGAAATAATTTAATCAATTTTTTATTTTAATGATTATAAAATTATTTAAAAAAGTAACTTCCAACTTCTTCTTTTTTTGGTTAAACCATCCGGTATCTGACACCACACGGACAATCGACTAATTTGGATTCGAGTCGGGTAAGATTATATAGGCGGCAAAGCTCTCCCTCAAAAGTACGACTCTATTCTTAAGACTCGAAACCGAGACCTTGGTTAAGGGAGGAGGAGCCCCAGCCACTCCAATTTCTTTTTAATATTTCAAAATTCACCCTCAATTTAACTTATTATTATTATTAAACATTTTTTATCTTAAACTCTTTTATTTTGTTATAATTAACACTTTATCTTTCTACCCTAGATAAAATCCGATAAAGATAATCAATAAACACACTAACAAACATAATAATAATGATGTAATGTTTAGAGAGGGCTTGACTTCTCTTTAAAATCTTCTAGAGTTCATAATTTCTTCTTTACCTGCCTCATCCATTCTTTTCATCAGTGATTTGTCCATCCTCGTGTGTTTACTTTGCCTTACTCATTTCTATGTTCCTTGTTCCAACGTCACCTATGCGTCCCTTTCTTCATTTGTATTCACTCGCTCCCATGCGTTCGGTTATAGCTCACTGCTCCTTTTTGTTTCCCTTTTACCTCATTTCTGTAGTGTTCACTTAGGTTCCTCCTCTTATTATTTCCCCTTGTGTTTGCATCTTAGCTTGTTTTCTCATTGGTTTCTATCCTCTTTCAGGGAGTTTAGCCTCTTTTAGTTAAGGACATTTTGGTCCTTTCTGGTAACATTTGTGTCCTACCCTCTACAATGTTACTATTTTAGGTAACTACTTTTTTTTTTTGCTTAAAAGGAAAATTAACCAAATAGATTACAAAACGAGTCTGGGGGAACCAATCTCCGACATATCCTCTAAAAGGATATTGTAACACCCAAGAGGTGTAGTATCAAAATAAACGACTCCTATATCAAAATGTTTGACATATGTAGCAAGCCAGTCAACGCATCTGTTGCTCTCTCGATAGATATGTCGATGAACAATAGTCCAGTTCTGGATAAACAGTTCGAGAATACCCAGTACAATGGGATTGAGAGTTCTTGAGCGGTTTCCTAAGGATGAGAGGATATTGCTCACCACTATGGAATCCACTTCCAGTTCAATCCAATGGAAACCCAGATTCTAAACAAGCGAGAGCTCGGTAAATATGCCTCAGAGTTCCGTCGACATCGAAGAGCACCAGCTTAGATTTTATATGAACCCAACAAGCCAATTGCCCACACTATCTCATAGGAGACCACCTGCTGTGGCTGAGGACTGGGAACGTTTGCAAGCTCCATTTGTGTTTAATTTTACACACCCTTTGGGAGGTTTGTTCCACCCTATGAGTTGCTCTTGTCGAGATCGGTCACCAGTCGTAGCTCGTCCTTGCTACACAGTCGACCGGTAGATCTGATCTGCATAAGACAAAATAAGAAACAATAGTAAGGCAGGCCAATTAAAATTTTCATCAAAAAGTGTCATATTCCTCCATGACCAGAGGAACCAATAAGTCATTCCAAAGATGATTGACCAATCTTGTCCAAATACTCTCCGATGATGTTGTAGATTTTTTAGGATCCACTTATGAATAGGCATATGGAAAAAGTCAGGGGAAATTGTGAGTAGGTAAGGTACCCAACACTTGGCTCGCTTTGAAGCAGTCTCGCACTGAATGAAGTGTGGATTCCTCGAGACTACAACGATGACAAGCTCCGCCCGCAGTGAGTTGCCTACGCACGTGTTGTTGGTTGGTGAGTAGACGGTTATGAGCGAGGAGTCAGAGAAAGAAGCGAATTCGTTGTGTTCCCTACCACTGCCAGATAGTCTTCCAAACACTATTGTGTTGGATCCCGTTTCCGGAACCTAACTACTCATACAGATTTATTCCGAAATCCAACTACTTAGACGGAAAATCAATTTGGAACCCGAGTTCGCATTGGAAACCTTAGACTAATCCGGAAATCTCTATATAATTTTTTTTTCATCTTATTACTACATTCATACCTTACAACTTTCCTTAAGGAAGTACGAATCCTTTCAAACATTAAAGAGGCTTCCTAGCAAAAG
>JAOSBP010000007.1:4961804-4972178 GCA_027563825.1 Erythroxylum mucronatum | reverse complement strand
TGTTTTAATATTTATTTTTCATATTAATTTTATTTCCTATAAGAAAATGAGACATCTCTTTAAATTATTTCCTACAAAATGGTTATCTAAAATTTTCTACAAGATGATTATCCAAGAAATAGGTAACCGTAAATATAATATATTATACTTTGCATATTGTTTATTATACTTTAAATATTATTTAGCATAAATAATTTTATTATACAATAAAATATAGTTAAAATTAACAAAAGTGCCTTTTATTTTTATGTTACCAAACAGTCTACTGTATAAAGCTTTTTTTAATTGACAGCCAAACAGTCAACTGGCTTTTTAGAAAAGCTCTTCTGAGAAAAGCTCTACTAACAAAAGCTCTACTGACAAAAGCTCTACTGACAAAAGCTCTACTGATGTAAGCTCATCCAAACAGGCTCTTAGTGACCATATCCTCAATCAGATCATATGTAACGTTGATGGTTTTTCTCATCAATGAGCCTTTAGCTGCTACATCAATTATACTCCTAGTTGCTGCATTAACTTCATTATAAAATGTTTGCAATAATAACTCTCTTGGAAGGTTGTGATGAGGAAAACTTCTCTGTAGCTCCTTGAATCTCTCTCATGCCTCGTAGAAGGATTCTCCTTATACTGTTGAAAGGTTGTGATCTCCTTGACAATTCAGGTCGTCTTTGTTAATGAAAAGTATTTAGCTAGGAAAGCTTGCACTACCTGGTCCCATATAATTACACGCTCCAAAATAAAAGAATTTAGCTATGCCTTTGCTCAATCTTTCAGTGTGAAGGGAAATAGCCTCATCCTTACTGTCTCTTCGGATAATCCATTATACCTAAATGTACTGCAAATTTCCAAAAAAAAAAGTAAGGGTGAGCATTTGGATCCTCGTATGGTAAACCATAGAATTGAACATTAATTTGAAAAATATTCAATAAAGTAGGCTTGATTTCAAAATTGTTTTCATTAATAGGCAATTTCGGGATCCCTTATTGGTTCGGATTGAACTCGGACTATATAAAATCCATTAAGGTTCTTTGGTCACTACCTTAATCTCTTTGATCTGCCATTATCTTTTTTATTTTATCTTGACGCCTTGCTTTTTTCAATTCCTTATAAAGTTTAGTGATGTTAAGCTCGCTTAATCTGCTCGCACTTTCAGAACTTCTTGTGTGCATAGACATGTTAGACAAAAGAAAAGAATATCAAATAAAAAAAGTTCAAATAAAAACAATTTAAATCACACTTGATGCTATATGCAACTCCCGGCAATTACACCAAACACGTGATAGCTACTTCATGTTTAGCTCAAAGTTTTAAAATTATTTGAAGTTGTTATATCGTAAGTATACGGCTTGTATAAAATAGTATAACAAGGTATCACTTCCTTTAGGATTGGTTAGTTACCTTATAATTCAAATTGACTTTTGTTTGACTAAAGAAAATAATGAGAGATTGAAATTGTAAAAATTCACAATTTAAAGTCTTGCAAACACACTTTAAAATTGTATGAAATTATTTAAGATACTCACTTTGACTCATACATGTTTTAGGCACAATTTAGAAACAAAAAGATCTAAAGTGAGTTGAAAACATCCTCTTTTAGTTGTTTTTTGAATATTCACACTTACTCATCTTCATAGAGCAAGAAGAATAAGATTAAAAGCAAGAGAAGACAAGAAAATGCCAAGAAAGATGAGATATATGTTGAACATATCAAAAGGAAGAGATAAGAAAAAAAGGAAATGACATGAAAATCACTCATAGCCATACATTAATTTTGTAATGCTCACGGCCATGCCAAATTATTGCATAGCCATAAGTTTTAACTTACGGCTGTGCAATATAAATGCATAGGCGTGAGAGTGTGGCACTTGACGCCTATGCATGGTGTGTCACAAGTGTCATGAGGGTGACACTTGACACCTCACTAATTTAACCTTAAGTTTTTACATAAAAGCAAGAGAGCTGTGACGACTGAGAGTTTTATGAAAGTTTTGGTGTGTTTTGATTTGAGAAAACCAAGAGTGAAGAAGGGGTGTTGGGACACAACAATAAAGAGGGCAACAAAATCTCTCAACCTTAAGAGACCCATGGAGGACTAGCCTCCTAACGCCAGTTTGGAGGTGACATCAATGCTAATGACTCGGTTAAGCATTTCTTCCTTTGTATTTGTTGTTTCTTTCTCTCTTTAGGAATTGATTGTATTATCCTATGACTATTGTTTGGATATTGTGAAAAGATTATTTGAATGCGTTCATTGGATTGTTTTATTACAAACTCATTGTAAGAATTTCAATATAATCCATAATTGTTATGTTGAAATTCATTTGTAGCGACTAATGGTTCATAATCATTAGGGATAACATAATATAACCTAAGTTAAATGACCCTATCATATGTGATTGTTGTCTTGATTAATTATTTTTCATAATTCGTAATGCAGCTGCCTAATTGAATCTAGAGATCGTATCCTAGGTTATTCGGTGACTAGGTTTAATTAACGATCATATCTTGATTAAACACAACTAAGGAAAAACTAGGGTTAGTAGAGCTTATCATTAACCTAAGATTAATAGTTTCTAGGAGAGGTAAAAGAATAACAAATCAATGAAAAATGTTTAATTAGGGTGTAGGCCAATATAAAACCAAAGAACCAAATTCCTAACGAATTTACCACTTTCATTGTTTTTGCATGTTTTCTTTACTTTATTTTCGTTAGTTTATTTTCATTTTTATTTTGTTATTTCAAAACCAAACCCTTTAACCTAAACACCGATTATTTTCATAATGAAACCTAACTAAACACTCTCTTTAGGATTGACTTAGACTCACCACTACTATAGTAGTGTAAAGAAAATTAAGTTATGTTGACAGCAACGCGTCGTAATGCTACATCAAAATAAACTAAACCTATTCAATCCAGTAGGGAAAAACTCAAACCTTTGGTCTTTCAGTAACAATGTTTGAAAAGATTTTATGATCTCAGCTAGATTTTGAATAAAATTATAAGCATAATTTAATACACCTAAAAAGCTTTGAACTTGCTTTTTATCTTGTAATTTATCTAGAAATTGAGAAATTTTTTCTGGTACATGAGGTTTAAGTTTAACACCTTTACTATCTATTTCCATTCCAAGAAAATCTATTTCAATTTGATATATCTTATCATTTTTCTCAGAAAGAGCAACTCCATATTTTTCACATAAATATGCAAATTTATGAAGTTGTATAATATGTTCTGCAATATTATTACTAGCTATCAAAATATCTACATAACAATGTATAAAATTATGATACTTAAATATGTTATCCATTTTTCTCTGGAACATCTAAGGGGCATTTTTTAAACTAAAAGACATTACTAACCCTTCATAATGACCTTGAGAGCTAGAAAATGCAGTATAAGAGATGCTTTTTTTATTCATTTTTATTTGCCAAAATTCACTTTTATAATCAAATTTAGAAAAAAAATTTTATCCTCTAGTTAGATTTATTAAGATTTCCTTATGAGGTAGAAAATATTCCAAAGGCTGTATTATCATTTAATTGTTTATAGTTTACTACAATGCTTGCTTCATTTCTAATCATCTTTGCATGATTTCTGACCATAAAAGTAAGAGAAGAATGTTGTAACTTACTTGGTCGAATGATTTTTAAATTGTCTAATTCCAGAACTTGTTTTCAAAATTCTTCTTGATCTTTCGGAACGTCTCTCGTAATAATAATTTTAATTATTTTTTGTTTATCTATCATTTCTAAGGTTGCCTCCTCTTTATTTTTATCTCAAAATTATAAAGGATTATTAGAATAATTTTTTCTTATTTTTGTTTAAATATTTCTATTCCACCTTTTACATTCTTTATTTGTTTGTATTTGTTGATTAGAAATATCTAAACCTATGTCGATTTGTTTGAGGTTTTAATTTTTAAAGCTTCATGATATTGTGAATGGAATCAAATCGATTTACATAAGCACGTGTTAACGCTTGTATTGAAATAATGCTGTTCAAAATTGATAAAAATCAATTTGAATTTGCAAAACTTAATTGACTTGAAAATCCTTAGAATAGTCAAAGCTCACCATCCAAATGTCATCAAACCAACCACGTGGCTCTTCTCCTTTTGCTTTGTCCCCGAAGGAAGCCAAATAGCTTTCGATTTTCATTCCGACACGTTGCCACTTGTTGATTTGTAAATTCTGGCGAAACCTGAGGTTAAAACGAGCCACCCCTCACACGTGGCCTCCTCCTTCCACTATAAAGTACATATTCCAGAAACGTCCAGTTAAGCCCACAAACAATTCCTCTGAACGCCAAAAGCCAGTTTCTTCTACGCTACACCTTCTCTGCTGTCTTCACTTTACCTGAGGTTGAGGTGAGTTCTCGTCTTATGGAACTAAAGGTTTTTCTTTTCCCTTTTGTTAATTCCTTTATCTTTTGCGTTTGCGTATGTAAGGGGTGGTTTATTTTCTTTTCAAATAATGACTTCTGAAAGATTTCCGGTGTTCTTTACGTTGGAAAATTGGAAGTTAGGCGTGTAAATCTTATGAAATCAGTTTTTTGCTTTGTCTTCTAATGTCTGATTTTCTTTTGGTGGGAAATCTTGTTTTTACTATTTTATTGATTCCTTGTACTTGTGCATGGCTCCGAATCAGGCAATAACTCCCGTAACTATTCCGCATGTACGTTAAAATTATGAATCTTTTCTTTTCTGACAGAAGATGATACTTGTGGAAGGATTAATTACGTATTGTTGTGGGATACAGGGAACAATGAGCAGTCGATCGAGCCGAACTCTTTATGTGGGAAATCTTCCGGGGGATATTCGTGTACGAGAAGTTGAAGATTTGTTCTACAAGGTATTCTCTTTGTTGAGTTGTTTCATAACACGTAAATTGTTCCAAGTGTTTAACCGGACTTGGACTGAATTTTGGCTTTAACTCTGTAGTATTGAACTTGTACTTTTACTCTAAGCGTCTTAAACTTGGGTTTTGGTAATTTTGTTTCTTGAATACGTGGATGTGTATATATTTGCTAGACTATAGTTAATGTTAAAGTTTGAAATTTGTTCCATTTTTCCTACCTACTTTGGAAATCAATAGATTGTTGCAGATAACCTACCTACTTGGAAGCGCCTTGCTAATGATTCTTTTTACGTGATGTTGCTCTCTGATTGTAGTATGGTCCCATAGTCGACATCGATGTGAAAATCCCACCTAGACCCCCAGGCTATGCTTTTGTGGAGGTGCGTTGAGATTTCATGATTTACGAAATTGTTTCTTTATATCCATGATTTCCTTTTGCTTTTCAAGGGCAAAAGTCCGCCAGCCACTAAATGTTACCTCATTTCATTTTGACAATTTCCTTCTTTGTTACTTTATTTGATATGTCACATTTCCTAAGTGTTACACGCCACTTATACAGTTATCTGAATTTTTATTTCAGTTTGAGGATCCTCGAGATGCTGAAGATGCAATCGAGGGGAGAGATGGCTACAAATTTGATGGGCACCGGTTACGGGTCTGTCCATACTCTTGCTTGCTTATGCTATTGTCTTTAGTGATGCAATAGTTTCATTGAAAGGGTTTGCTATCTTTAATCATCCTTTACTGAACAAGTGTATGACATGTTAGGTTGAGCTAGCTCATGGTGGAAGAAGGCATTCATCACCTGTTGACCGATATAGCAGTTACAGTGGCAGTAGTGTTAGCCGTGGACCTTCCAAGCGCTCAGATTATCGGGGTATATGCTGCTCTAGCATCACTTGTTTGCTTTTACGGGTTTGTTGTTAGTGTTGATTATGCTTTTATGGGTTTGTTGTTAAGTGTTGATTATCTTCTTTTCTTTCAGTTTTGGTTACTGGATTGCCACCTTCTGCTTCATGGCAAGATCTAAAGGTGTTCTCGGTTAAGTTTTGTAATGTCTGATTAAATAACAAGTTTGGGTATTTGAGTCTTCAAAGTTATTAACTGTTAAGTTAAATTGGCTTGGGTTATACATCTATCAGGATCATATGCGCCGAGCTGGGGATGTCTGTTTTTCTCAAGTATTTCGAGACCGGGATGGTAAGAATAAATGGCACGATGTCCATCTTACGAATGTGTATGTATTAGTCTATTAGACAATAACTTTGTCGTAGTGTGATCTGCTGGTGCTTGATGTGGTATAACTAGTTTGTTGCCGTATGTTTGCTTTCTTTTTGAAAAAGATGTTTTCTTTGGTTGTTAGTTGAATGATGTATTTTTTTTTTGTTGGTTGTTGACTTGAAATTATTTCGATGGTCTAAAATTGAGCATAAAATATTTTGATAAAGTGAACAAATGAGCAGAGATTATTGAATCTTTAAAATATCGATTCTCCTTCATCATGTAAAAATTCTTAACTAATTTTAACTAACTATCTTCTCATGACTTGAATGTGTCTTTGCATACTACATAGATTTACTGGGGATGTCATATTAGAAACTAAGTGAGTCCTTACTGTTTCCTGTAAAATAAACTTACTCTTTTTCATTTATTTTTCTCCAGGGATGACTGGCATTGTGGATTATACGAATTATGATGATATGAGATACGCGGTAGGAAAATAAGCTATTGGAAAACTATAATGCAACTCATTACTTGGTTGCAAAGTTTTTGAGGGCTTTATAATTAAGGTCATACCAGTCCTAAATCTGTTGCTTGTCTCTGCAGGTTAGGAAACTTGATGACTCTGAATTTCGGAATGCATTTTCTCGGGCTTACGTAAGGGTAAGTAATTGGGTGACTCTATGGCCATGTTTTTCCTGTACTAGTATTTATTAGTAGTTGACATGTGCATAGGTGAGGGAATATGATTCAAGACGAAGCTATTCTAGGAGCCCTTCTCGTAGTCCATATTTATCAAGGCAAAGTTACTCTAGAAGCTACTCGAGAAGTCCCAGCCGCAGTCCTAGCTATAGCTACAGGAGCAGAAGGTTAACTTTTTGGTATTTTGCAAGAACCATGAGACCATATTTTATTCACAATCAAAACCATGAGACCATATTTTATTCACAATCAATTTGACTAAAAGCCTGTTTTATGACAGTTACTCTCCTAGGGCTAAGCATTCATATCGATATGCATCAGTATCCCCTGTCGGGTCTGTTTCATCACATTCCCATAGAGGAGCATCTCTATCGAGGTAAACTCCTTGGGAACTTTGCTGCTATTCATGTTTGGTGAAATGGAAAATATGAAAATTATGGTCTTAAAAAGAAAAGCTTCTTGATGTATTGTTCTTATTGCTCTCGCTAGTTGATTCTGGATTTTATTGTTCCTCGTGAACCTGTTTCCTTCAGTCTTGTTTAGTTAGTGTTTTAGTTTAGTTTTTTGAATAGTTGAGTTGGTTCTCCTTATCCAGAGGCTTCAAAAGAGTGAAAATGTGAAAGTTACTTTATTTAGTACCAACTGCAATTTGCTGTCTGATTATATTTGGAGGAGTTAACTAGATACATGTCCTTCGGCTAAATGTAAATGCGGTGTCTTTAAATCAACTGTGTCTGGAGTATATGCTTTCTGTTGAGGTGAGGTCTTGGTGTCTGCTGGATGCGTAATATAAGTGTTGGTAAGTTTTTGGACATCTCCATGAGTGGCTTCATTCAATTTGTGGCTGTGATGGTTGGCAGTTCAAGACATCCTTTTAGTTGATTTTATTTCCTTTATGTAAGTGCGATCTTTTTTTTCAGTCTGTATTGTTTTTATCACTTTTACTTTCAGGTCTTCAATCCTCTGAAGTTTTAGGAAAATGCCTTGTTCACTATTTTTGCAGTAAAGCTTGGTAATCACATTGTTTTTAAAAACTTCACAAGGGATGGGTCCAAAATTTGAAATGTTTCTCTTTAACTTCTGTCTTGGATTATTTTGTTAAATACATCCATTTGTGATAGGTCTCCCCTTGTCCTCTGTCTCCAGGACAAGTCTAACTGTATAAGTTGTTAAGCAAAGAATTAGCAATTGGCTGGTTGTCATTCATTGTTTATAAGGTTGCATTGTTTGTTTTCTAGATTGATCTTGAGCTGCGACTTGGGGACTGGATGTTAGGGACTTGATGGGATGCGTTCCTCATATGCCTTCACCTCTTTGGTTGTGGACGTATGCTGTTTCTGATGAGGAGGATCCCCGGAGAGATAACTCCCAAGTTACAGCATAAATATGTGGTGGATGCTAAATTTATGTGGTGTGATTTTTGGTTGAAATTTGGCTGGATCTGTCTTTGTAAAGAGTATCTTAAAAGTACTCTAGTACCAGTGATAAATTGTGCCCAGTGTCTTTGGATGTGGTCTTACTGACAGGAAGTGGGTCTCCTTTTGTTGGGAATAGATGGGGTAGCATCATTTAGCGTTTCTCTTGCATCTATGTTTCCAATGTCTATTATTTGTGATCTACTGGGGGAAACTGTTGCCACATAGTCTCTGTTTGATATTTGGTTAGATAGTTTCATTGACATAGGTTAGGTTGGCTCCTTTTGAAGTGGTGAAACTCTAGAAACGCATTTGACTGACGTCAGCTGGGAATTTTGTGCTTAGGCTTTTGGGTGAAAATATTACAATGGATATTTCTGGTTATTGAGTTTGCTCGCTTTTGAATATTTTTGCAGATCCTCGTCAAGGTCAAGATCCCCACTTTCATCTGTAAGTAAAATTATCAATCATACTGCAATTTCTTTTCTCTTTTTGTCATTCTTGGTGCCCTACAGCCTTGTCGTAAACAGGTACATGGAAACCGAAGTAGGGGCGTATCTTGTTCTGCATGACCTTTGGTGTGAACTGTTGTTGTCAATCATGTGATTAGTTATGTGGATGCATTTGCTCGGAAATTATGCTGTCGAATATGTGGCGGTTCTGATTTTAGGTGCTACTTTCTGGCAGGTGAGATCTGATAGAAGTCGTTCAATGGATTCTAGGGATCGATATTAGGTGGTCTCGGACTGGTCATGAAATGTTTGGGAAGAACCTTAGAAGGTTTATAAAGCTAGAGATATAGCTTCAAGAGTATTGTCTTTTAAGCGTATCTTTTAAGTACTCCTTACAATGCTTGATTGAACCATGTTTCCCTTGTTCTGTAGTCTACGTAGCCTGCAACCTTCTAGTGTATGATAATAAATGGACGAATGGGAGGCTTTTATATCATTGAATATGTTCGTGACTACGTTTGAATATTGTCGGACATCAAAGCTATCTACGTAATGTGTGTATTTTATGAACTAAGTTTTAAATTCGTCATTCCTCTACTGTTTAGTTCGTGTATACTACCTTCTATTGAGTTTGATGCGTGAATTAAGAATTGGGATCGCAAATTGGGTTAGGGATTGCAACTCACAAATTGGGATTTCTTGTTTTAATTGCCGTGGGTGGGTCGGCAAGTTTGAGTAAGCAGTGGGCCATTAGTAGGCTCAATAATGCATGGTCTGTTAGTAGTAATGTTAGTAATTAGTATAGTGCCAGCGTAGCAAGGGATGAGCTGGTATTGTAACTACTTCCTTGATTCACGTTGTATATCACTATTATTCTTATATGTATAACAAACTCGCACGAGAAATGAAATAACGAAGAATTTTATGAATGTGATGTAATGTATGTGTATCGTTCTTAACCCTTTTCATTGAATACAAAACACAAACACTATTGATTCCTTTAAGGTACTCGTTCAATTTGGGACCTATAACCCTTCACCTACATTATTTGGTATCAAAGTTGTCCATCCTCGGACTGTGAGAATGGGCATTGGGACTAGGTCACACGACGTTAGGAATCTGGAAGAATTAATGATCAACCACAATAGGCTATTGGATTTAGGTTTGGAGGTGCCAAATACCCACTAGAGCAGATGAAGGATCCTATTGTGGAAGAGTTACAAGAGGACTCTACCCCACACATATCAGTAAATGCTTTGGAAGGAGCAGTGGGGTTTCATACAATGAGGGTTATAGGGGTGGTGAGCAAAAGGACCATGCAAGTGCTAATCAATTCCGGTAGCACTCACAACTTCATAAGTGAAGACTTCGTCAAAAGGCTGGGATTACAGCTGACTGCCATCAAACCGTTAACAATAGAAGTGGCAAATGGTGGTACCATGGAATGTAGGGTTATTTGTAAAGGGGTAAGTTGTTCTCTACAGGGAGCAAGGTTCTGTGCTGATCTTTTAGTTCTAGCCTTGCCTAGCTGTGATATGGTCTTGGGAATTCAATGGTTATCAACCTTGGGTAACATTGTTTCAAACTATGATGAATTGTGGATGTCTTTCTATTGGGAAGATCAGGTGGTTACTATCAAAGGCAGACCAGAAACACCCATCATGCAGATTGAGGAAGAGCAATTGGCTAAGTTATTAGGGAAGCCTACTCAGGTTGCATCAATACAA
>JAOSBP010000007.1:4950869-4961704 GCA_027563825.1 Erythroxylum mucronatum | reverse complement strand
AAAACATACATAAGTAATTTTCATTTCCAACAATTACAAAATATACATAAACAATTTCTATTTCCAATAATTTCCATTTTCAATAATCATAAAACATGCATAAAACAATTTTTATTTCCAACAATTTTCATTTCCAATAATCACAAAACATGCATAAAATAATTTCCATTTCACAATTTTCATTTCTAATAATAAAAAACATTCATAAAACAAATTCTATTTCCAATAATCACAAAACATTCATAAATAATTTCCTTTTCCAACAATTTCCAACAATTTTCATTTCCAATAATCATAAAAATTTATAAAACAATTTCCATTTCTAACAATCACAAAACATACACAAAACAATTTTCATTTCTAATAATTACAAAAAATATATAAACAATTTCCATTTCCAACAATCACAAAGCATTAATAAAACAATTTCCATTTATAACAATCACAAAACATACATAAACAATTTCCATTTCTAACAATTTCCATTTCCAATAATCACAAAACATTCATAAAACAATTTCCATTTCCAACAATTTTCAAAAATTTCCATTTCCAACAATCACAAAAATATTCGTAAAATAATTTATATTTACAACAATCACAAAATATACATAATCAATTTCTATTTCTAACAATTTCCATTTCCAATAATCACAAAACATTTATAAAACAATTTTTATTTCCAGCAATCACAAAACATACATATATCAAAATAAATAACACATAATTTCATTACACAATTTGCAGGTCCATCTTATATAATATAACTCATTTTGTATGATTACATTAAACACAATTCAATTTCATTAAACACAATTCACTATAAGTCAAACTAACAATTTAATTATTCAACATATATTATTACCCAAAACATACATAAACAATTTTCATTTCCAACAATCACAAAACATAATAAACAATTTCCATTTCTAATAATTTCAATTCAAAGTTTCAAATATGAGGATCAAGTTGAAGGGTATGATATGATTTACATAATCGCCAAATAATGAATGACTTATCTTATACAATTGTTCATACACATCTATTCATAACATGATGATCAAGTTGAAGGATATATTTATAATATGAGGATCAAGTTGAAGGATAAAACTTCTTTGGAATTTTTTTTCTTATTTAAAGCTTTGAATCTTCTTTTTATTTCTAACAAACTATAATATTATAAACACCATTCTATATTTAGTTCTTAAATATATAAGTTACTTTTACGATTTTTAATTGACATTAATAAATCTAAGTATAAATGGTTGGAGCCTACAACATGTTCACAATTTGAAAAAAAAGTTTCTTTTGGACACATTTACATCACTACTTTCACACATTATCTATTATAAATATTTATGATAGCTCACACATATATATTACCAAATAATTCAACATATTTTATACTCAATTAATTATTTACCCAAAGCTAATATCCATATACTATCATTAACTACAATCGAATTATTATTAATTTACAATAGCATAATTTTATACTCAATTAATTATTTACCTAAAGTCAATACCCAAATACTAAAAATGAAATATCATTTCACAAATTTTAAGAATGTGTTAATTAATTATTTAAGTCTTTGTAAGTTTGCAACTTTAATATTCTCGGTTTAAGATTTTAATTTAAGTTGTTTCAACTTGGAAACTTTCAATGAAATCAATTGAATTCATCAACATCATCACATATTCACATCAGGTCGTGCATTTCATTCATAAAAAACTTATCATTTCCATTTCTCTTAATCGGTTAAACTTAAACCAATCCACAAAACCAAACCAAAAATTAACCAAATAATCATTCAACTCCAATATCCAATCCAACCCATGCAAATCACAAAACCAAAACAACACCATAACTCATTCAACTCCAATATTCAAATGACAAAACCATGAATCATTCAACTCCAATTTCCAACCTAGATACATGCAAATCACAAAACCAAGTTCCAACTTATTTATAAATCCAAGTTCCAATCGAATAAAAAAATTAATTCCAACTTTCAGCATCTAAGTTCCAACCGATTTACAATCAAAAATGTAATTAAGCAGGAAAAAATTGAAAACTCAAAAAACACACCCAAAAACCAATTCACAAGCTTCGGGTTTTGGGTTAGGTGATGGGTCACAGCTTCAAGTGTAGATCTAGGGCTAGCGGTACCAACTAGTATCTCTGGTCGGTACCCAAATAATGAAAAACGTTCCGTTTTTCGGCTGGTACAATACATATGTACCGACCAGCACGAAATGGTATTCGCTCCCTTGATTAATCATTAAATCAAGATAAATTCAAGCATAGGAATGATTCTAAGGGAATTCTTCAGTCGGATCTTATTTATCTACTAATTATTTCAACTTATTTGTTGCTTCAATTTGGTGATTCTTATTTTTATTTTAGTTTATTTAATTATATTTTTAATCAATGTAGTTACTACTAGTAGTTACAATCCTTGTCGGATTAGCACTCTGAACTCATTGAAACTATACTATAGGAAATGCTATATGCATTTTCTTTAGAATTTTTTTTAGTATTGTCTTATTTTTCAAGAAATATAAAATTACATTCATTTTTGTCTTATATTTGTGGCTGAATTTCAACTTTAGGTTATTTGGTAAATGACTAGGAGTAGTATTGAATTACCAGCGAGCTAGAATTAGAAATCAAATGGATGTTACATTAGAATCTAAGAGAAAAAAAATCTAAGAGTTGGAATGTAGCTACCAAACACAATGGCAAGTCAAGGATGAAATTGCATTATAGGCATCTCTCAGTGAGATTGGGTATGGTATTAATTAGCTAAGAGTGGAAGCCAATAACTTCAAGATTAAGCCTAACATCACTTTCTCTTAATCAAATTTAGTTTCCTTTGATTTCTTTACTAATTTTGACCATCACACTTCATTTCCATCATATTTTCACTCACCAAATATCAAATTGTAGACTTCTACCTCTTATTTTTTCATACGGAAAATTTTTAATTTTAATAATAAAAATTAAAAAAATAAAACTATTTTTACTTATTGAAGAGAATAAAATTTAATTACAAAATATTATTAAATAAAAATTAATTAATTAATTTTAATTTATAAAAATTAACTGAATAATTGAACTCTTGTGCAATAAATGTCGAAAGCGTAAATGTATGGAAAATCCAACTCTTGTGCAAACGTATCCAAAAATCAGATGCTTAACCCATTCGGTCCTTACACGGCATCCTTATGGATGGAAAACAATAAGAGATAGCTTCCCAAGCCAGGTGTCATCCAACATGAGATCTTATTTTATATATCCTCAAAGGCAGGGCAATGAAACCGGAGACCAAAGTCCATCACACAGACCTGGCTGTCAAAAAGTATTTTTGGGCCATTTCTACAGTATTTTGAGGCTGTCAGAACTGACAGTCTCCAAGCATTATATATCAGTTTTCTCACGCATACATAATTTTGTTCCAGTCATTTAGTGGCAGTTTGCTTCATCAAGAAAGCTATGACCGATTTTGTGATGACATCCTTTCCAAGCCATGCCTTTGGCGGAAGCTGCTGGACCTGATGTTGGGATCTGAACCACTGGCGCCCTGATGAAATGCACCCCAACTAGAATCTCTGTCAACCTGACTTAACGAAAATGAAGGCAAATGATCTCTTTCCCATGCCCGAAATCGCGTAGGAGGATTTTCTGCTTCTTGGAAGTTCCGACCTGATGTGCCTCCTGGGCCAAAATAGAAGCCTGTCTGATCAGATGATGAAGCCATAGCTCCTACCTGAGACAAGCCTCTATGACTGCTGGATCTTCGGGATCCGGAAACAACTGGCGTGCGGATGGCTGGAGAATTGCCAGGTTGTTGATAGTATGCCTGAAGAGCTTGAACCCTATCACGTGCTCGAGCATTACTGCCTTGGTAAGGTGTAAGCAATGAAGAAGCAATTGAACTCCCAGCTCTTGCATTAGAGCTGTACAAGAAAATGCCTTTATTGCTACTTCTACAAACTCATTAACATCATCAATCCACAAATACTACAGGATCTAGTACAATAAAACACCTAGGTAATTTCGGACCTAGGCAAAGGAAAATAACAATAAGACTCCCAGAAAGAGACAGAAGATGAACAAGAACAGTTTAAATGTATTGACACTCCCAATGGGTATTGCCGTTTCTAAAGAAGCCAATTCGGTAGAACTTTTGTTTGAAAGGCCCTTGTGGTTTTATAGAAAGCACTGGCCAATACCATTCACTATCAATGACTCAAATTAAGGATCATTAAAGCATATGACACTATGGTACACTAAATCAACTATCATCATATCAAGAAATAGATTTATGCTACATGAAGTCATGATGAATCGCATTAATAACACAAGTATTGTACATTAACCCAAAGGTATACCTGTGGCCAACCAGCAATGGATGCATGAATGATCCAGATCTTTGAAGAGCAGAAATAGTTCTGGCAGATCTTTGAGGAACGGGAGGGATTGAAGGTTGATCTACATTACCAATCCGATTACTAGTAGTAGAGAAGGGAAGGGAATGGTGCTCCCAGCTCTGATAATGTACATCCAAGGCAGGAAACGCATATGAATCAGGAATCTCACTGGGTAATGTTGGAACACTCCAGTGATTATTGAAATTAGAACCATCTGAAACACTTGAACTGGAGGTTGAAAGAGGCGGATGAATTGGTCCAACGTAAGCTATGTATGGGCATGGGTGACTACCAGATGATACAGCAGTGTGCTCCCCAAATATAGCAGGATGTCCCAGCAGGTCGTGATCTGCATTTAAACATCAGTCACATCAACATGAATTTCATTCTGTTCTAAGAACTTAATCAATAGTCACTAAAAAGAATAGACGAATTTCTTACAAGTATTTGCTGATAATTCCCCTTCCCTGCAATCAATAAACAAATAATATTATGTTAAAAGGAAGAAAATTTCATACTTGAGAATATATATATCAAATAACACAAAATCAGAGTACCTCTAAGAAAACACAAACCAACTATAAGTAACAAAAAATTCTGTAAGCCTAGTCTCTTAAGACAAGGTTAAAATATACTAAACAATTCTACACTCTTTATACCTCAACAAAATAACAATGCTTCCACCTAAAAGTAGAACAGGGTCAGCTTTGATAAATGTTTGACCACCCAACCCAGAAGACAGAACAAAAGGAAACTGAATAGTTCAACTATAAAGAACAAAAGACAACTCATGGACTATATGTGGAAAATCTGAAGTAGGATTGGTTATTGTCTCTTCCTCCCTCCCTCCGTTTCTCTCTCTCTCTCTCTGTCAGATTTGGGTTTAGAGCAAGATTCACATATTTGGCTACAAACATTGCAATATTATATAGGCATGAAATGCAAGCTCTGGTGTACTGTAACTGCACTAAAGTATTTGTTGACTGCTCAGTATTTCATATTTTGAGGATCTCATTTTATGGTGGATAAAAGGTATATTCCTCAATGATTTCAAATCTCTTCTTTTTTAATGGCCGCCCAATTCTGAAATTAAAGGTTCCTGAATAAGTGCACATCCACATAAATCACACATGCATATGTTCGAAAAGTAGAAAGTAGAAAATAGATAAAGAATTCTCTGTTCAAATTAGATTCAGCAATAACTTTAAGCACTAAAGCATTGGATGATGCTTACTCGAAGGATGAAGGAAGTCGTGCCAAGCTACCAAATGGGCACCAATGGACTCCAAAGGACTGCAAAACCATTAAGAACAATATAATAAAGAAGCAAGAGAAGTAAACTTAACGTCATTTTCTTTCCATAAAATTATTCCATGCCTGGAACACAACTTCAGTCTTTAAAAAGCTATAAATATTAAAAAAGTTAGAGATGTGGACAGGAATGTCATATATGCACTTAGATATCACCACAAACATCCAATTATAGAAAATTTTATAAACATGCATGTCTGAAATGTCATGAAGGATTGCGGTAAACAGCATGTCCATGCTGTTAAAGAAAAAAGAGAGCTTCTTTCAGTAGTTTAAATGCAAAATGTTAAAGAGTAAACTGAAGAATGTTTTTAAAAATCAAATTTGTTAATGGCACATAACTTCATGTAAGAGGACATCAGGAACTAACTGTGAAACAAGATCTATTATTCAACTCCCATCTAACAAACAGTATAGAAACCGTAATCAAGTAACTATCCCCCAGTGACATCACAACTTGAAACAAGATGGCAAGAAAGGCCCTCATTTCCCTGCATAATATAACAGGGGAGACTTTCAAACGGAAGATGTGCAAGTGCTACTAATTACTGGACTAGCAACTCTTTTACAGCTTGATTAAGAACATCTAGGACATACCTTGAACCCAATGGATATGCATTCAATTATCAAAGCATCTATAACAATAATATCTTCTTCATGATTTTTATCTCCAATTGTAGTTCACCTTCCTTTCTGTGTTGAAGTAATGGAACCTGCATTCTTGTTTATTGGTCCCAACCTCCCTTCCTACAGTAACTATAGTAATTGCTAGCAGCAGCTTTACCACAACAGTTGGCATTTACATAATGCACACAAGATCAAGGCAGGCAGCTGCTGCTGGGGAAAAGTTGGCTGCACCATTTTGTCTAGTGCCAAGAGTAGTCTGAAACTAAAAGTTGTGACAACCATTTCAACTTTTTCTAACATTGAAACAGAAACAACACCTAGACAACCCTGAGATGGTGTAAAATTTTTATCCAGATCATGCTTAAGCCCAATCATTTGCCCATATGAAATATCTAAAGGGACCAACTTAAGGTTAGCCACTCTTTCTTTCATTGTTAACATATTTTCTAAACATGAGCAAATGAGGGTGCCAGAAAGAATTCTCAGCTGTCACAGTTGTATCAATGAATTTCGATCCTATAATTAACTTCTATCCTAGAAGGGGTTGTACATAGAGTATATGGACCGGAGAAATAAGTCATAGAGCCATAACATGAATGGCATTGTAAACCCTCTCTTTAAGATTAAGCCCCAAGTAGGAAAATGATCTAATCGTGAAAAAGAAAAAAAAAAAAACTATAACATGTATTGGAAAAGAGTAAAAGCAGCTTTGGCATAACAGCATAAATGAGAGGTTTCAACAGGCATGATTAGTCACCACAAAAGATTTAACTGAAACAAATAGATAGTTAAATACAACATACAGTATCTTATCTTAAATACCATACCATTTCTGAGTAGCTTAGGTCATAAAGATCCTCATCATGGGCCCAGTCATCCATGTTAAACTCTGGCAGTGAACGACAACCGTTTGCATATAGCCATTGGCCCTTTTCAATTTTACGACAATTAGGGCATTGCATTACACCCTTCACATTAAAAGCAGATCCAATGCAATCTGCAGACATTAAACATAAATTACGGCCAAAAGTAAATTTGCATTATGAAAAATATAAATGGTGAGAAAGACATGAAGGGAGATAAATATCATCCTATGCAAATAGAACATTCTCAGCTACGTAAACATATAAGAGCACTAGTACAGCTGCAAATGAAAAACGTATTGATATAGGATGGAGAGGAGTATGCTGACTATTTAATATTGCACATATAAACTGAAAATTTAGGTTGCTGGAACTTTGAATTAGGGCTGGAATTCCTAAGTAAGGAATGAAAATAAAAAAATAGATTTAAAAATCACTCTTAGGGATCTAGCAATCCCTCCTAAAATAAGAATCACTGTCAAAGAAAGATTCTTGACTTCAGATGTGAAAATATTAGATTATATTAATAATCAAGAAAGTCTCTAAAGCTTAAGGAAAAATATAAATAAGAATTCACAAATGCTTCTAAAATCGCCATCACATATAGTATCCATATTTTCATAAAATGCATCAGAATCTACTTTAAAAATATAATTAGCATTGTTAGATAGGCTTAGAGAATCCTTGTGTGCTAGTACAATCCAGGGTAGTTTAAAAGGGTAAGGTACAGAAACGACTCAGAAGTTACTTATTCAATTTTCTCAATATTAAGAAATATGGATAGAAGAAGATTAAAGAAACACAACACTAAACCCCTTAAATCCTTCCATGATGTAACAAAGCAATCTTATAATGTCACTTCATGATCAATTGAATGCAAGATTAATCCCCAGTTAAATGAAAATATAAAGCCCAACCCTCTGCACATCGCATATGAAGTATAAGTTGAGAATATTTAAATTTGAACGGCAGTTTCCATAATTCAACCCGCATATGAAGTATAAGTTGAGAATATTTAAATTTAGACGGCAGTTTCCATAATTCAACCCGGATGCATGTTTGATTATGAATATCAACCGTCAAGGCAGACGAAAAAACATGATCACCCAAAAATGATTGGGGGAAGAAAGGACGCAACTTCAGGTTCTGATCATAAAAGATCTAGTTGATACATGTCTTGAAAAATCACATCTACCAAACTCATCAACTCCATCCACTTCCTAACAAAGTATTGGAAACATATACCATCCGTAATGAGCAGCTAGGAACTCAAAATCTAATCAAACATCACTTAATTCTTCTGATGAACCAAACAAGAATTAAAACACTATTCAGATCTCCATATTTCCAACCAAAAACATCAAATTTCAAAAAACAAACTAATGATCAAAATTATAATTCGAATTCCATCTTACCCAGATGGAATTGGTGGCCACATTGAAGTTTAGCCCACGATCGATTGCCATTATCAGCGACCACCTCGAGGCAAATCGAGCAAGATACCGACCCAAACGACTTGCCGCATTCTCCTCCACCACCAACGCCTCCTTCATCCGCATCATCAACGACCGCATCATTTTCGCTGTCCCCCAATCCCATCAGGTCAAATCGTACTACGTCGTTCAAAATAAGAACCCTAATCCCCAACTATATAATCTCCTCCCTTTTTCCCTCTCCTTTGCTTCTGAATCTAGACTAGGTCGTTATTTGCCAATAATTTTAGAAATTAAACCGAAGAAAGTATAATCAATTAGCTCTAGATTAACTTGCGACAGCAGATAGAGGCTTGCATCAAAGGATCTGGGAGGCGATTTCCTCTCAATTTTCTATTTTCTTTTGGTTTTGGATCGAAATTTGTCTTGTATTGCACCTTCTTCTTTCCCTGTTTATTGGTTTTTCCTCTCTTTCTCTCTCCGTTGTTTCTCTTTTTCCATGGAGAATTTTTGTCCGGAGACGATTTTGTGCCGTTGGATTTAACAGTTTCCTGTCCAAACCGGGCCTTGATTGACGGCTCCGATTGAGAATTGGGAGCGAGTGGGAGATTTTTGAGTATTTGCTATAACTTCTTATTCGATTAAATAAGAATAAAATATAGCATTTTCTGTTTTGTTAAGGTTGGGTGGATCGCGTCGTGGATTTTCTCCATTTTCACTGTTCTTCTATTTAATTATTATATCTTTTTTATTTCTAAGAAGAGGAATAAAAGAAATTGAGCAAAGTAGCAATAATTTCTTCTTTTTTGTGTTAGAGATTATTATAATTTTATATTTATTATCTTATTAAATCCATATTTATTTTTTTTTGTTAATTCAGTAAGAAAATGGAATTGAAAAAATTAAGGAAAGTATGTACAAAGCTAGAGAGATTAAGAACTCTCAACACGACAAAGTAGAGAACAAGACCCCCTGGCGAAGGAAACACCAAAGAAGAAAAAGGTTACTCTAAGGGCAGTACAACAAGCCTCTTGACGAGAGACCCAAAATGCAGAAAGGACTAAAAAACACTGAACCAAACAACAGACACACGTAACAAAGGGCAACATGCTAGATTCCAAATGAGAGCACAGATAGCCACAACCAACACTCAAACCAAACAAATCAACTGAAAAGATAGCGGTTGTTTGAAGAAGAGTATGCTCGCAGTACTTGGGCTGCTGGAGGGACTGGCCTCAGGTTGGCCTAAAACCTGTCAAAGAGAGACTCTCCTTGGTGGGATTCGTACAGAGTGAGCAACTATGCCATCATTCTCCAAATGGTGATTGTGTACCTGAAAAAAAGCACCTGCAAAGAAGAGAAATGGAAAAAGGAGAACATTCAAGCCTTACCTACACTCAGTGTTTACTCTGAGTTGCTCCTGGATATGGGTGAGAACCCTAGCTATCAACCCGTCCACCTCAATGGCTTTATCTTTGAAAGACCTGGCATTGCGTTCTTTCCAAAGAGAGTAGACTGCTGAGGACAGGATAATGGGGAGAGCAGTGGGACGGTTACAAGAATGGGCATGGTTCAACCAAGAGGGAATGGAATGGAGAGTTAGATGGAGTGGGAGGGAAAGATGGAAATAGGATAAGCAATATGCCCAAACGGTTTTGGAATAGGGGCAGGCAAAGAATAAATGGGCTATGGTTTCATTGTCTTTGAGGCATAAGGAGCAATGATTAGGGGTTTGAAGGAAAGGAAGACGGTCTCGAGTTTGTAATTTGCCACAGAAGGCCAACCATAAAATGAAGGAGCACCTGGGACTGTTTCCTTTGTGCCAAACTAGGGAATGCCAAAGACGGATTGGTGTGGGAGGTCGGAGGAAGGTATAGGCTGAGGAATTGGTGTACTCCACCTGATTTGCTGACCCTGCTAACCACACTAAACAATCTGGTTGAGATGTAGTGGGTTGATAAGGAAGAGAATCCAAAGAACCCAGTGTCTCAGCTATGAGCTCTTGCCAGCTCCACACATGATTCCTGATCACCTCTGAAACCATAGCTGCCATGGATAGATCAGAACCATTAATAGCCCTTGGAGTAGAGAAGTGCTGGAGAATGCCTCGCGGATGCCATGGATCCTGCCAAAAGTTAGTAGAAACTCCATTGCCTATCCTAAATCT
>JAOSBP010000007.1:4930367-4946497 GCA_027563825.1 Erythroxylum mucronatum | reverse complement strand
AGAATGAACGTGATTGTATAAAAGTGCATTTAGAAAGAGAAAATAATTTAATTTAAATTAAGTTGGAATTAATTGTGAAGTTTGGAAAACATCATAAATCAAAAATGAAATATTTGATTGTATTAAAATCAAGTTATAATTATAATTAAGTTTGACTTTAATTATAATTAAAGATGTAATTTTAATATGAAAGAACCATGGTGTCTTTTTGTATAAAAATAGAAAGAAGGAATAAAAGAACTAGAACTCCTGCCTTTTCCTCTTAATAGTTAAGTTTTAACTATTTTTTTCTCTACTCTGTGGATAGTATAAAAGCTACACACATTAGATAGTTCATGGTTGACACCTTGTGTAGAAATTTTTTAAATCAGGTACGTTTCAATTACCCTTTTATTTATGATGCATATTTTTAAAGTTATTTAAATATATAATACATTATGTGTTAATAATATAAAAATGCATTTAGATTCATCATCTATGGACTGCAAAATGCAAAATCCAAAATCCTCACCTCCCATTTCATTTACGTAATTACAGATGGAAGCCAAAGACAGCATTGAAACTCTTTCAATTGTTTAATCATTTTTTATTTGTCGTCATTATTTTACTAAATATAAAGTACACCGAAGCAAAATAGGCTACCATTTATCAGAGTAGAGATTTGTAAATAAAATATTGTAAATTCAGGGACTGAAATGTTAGGGAAGCATTTCGCAGTAATAGGGTTTCCATGACAATTCACACCTAAACTCTATTTTAGTATCTCTAGTAATCTTCCATGTCTAGAAATATAAGCAAGCAAAAGGCAAATGCAAACATCCCCCGACCTGTTAACTTCCACAATCTCCCCAGTATCCCAACAATCAAATGAATGGTGGAGACATGTAATGCCACAATTAGCTTGTTTTCCATTCCCTTTGCTCTCTGACTGACATTTCTTTTCGCCATTTATGCATAGTAATTCAAGCTTGCTTTCTTCTTTGCTTGGACTTGGATAATACCTTCATTAAAGTCCTCATGGTTCACCTAGTTTCACACATAAACCAATAACTTTTACCAGTCACTTCCACATTACAGAGTATTAGGCATCAAGGACTTCCCCGCCATGCTTAATAAGCAATAAAAATATTTAAAAGAAACAACATATATCTGCAGTAGGATAGTTCATTAAGTCATATGGGTGATGAGGCGGGCTGCTAAATGAGTAACCTTTTTTTTATGATGAAACACCTACTATATGATAGAATGCAGAGACATGTGGCAGGACACATGAGAGAGAGAGGGAGAGAGCACACCTCAGTGGCATCCCGACGAAGAGCTAACATGCCAGCCTCTACACAAACAGCTTTTAGCTGTGCCCCATTGAAATCATCCGTTGACCGAGCCAGTTCTTCGAAGTTGACGTCAGGATGAACATTCATCTTCCTTGAGTGGATCTACACCAGTAAAATCTATGTTTGAACCAAAGGACAAAACAAAAGAATTATAGGATAGAACAATATTCTGTCATCAACCTGCAAAATGCGAGCTCTTGCTTCCTCAGTTGGATGTGGAAACTCAATTTTACGATCCAAACGTCCAGAACGCATGAGGGCAGGGTCAAGGATATCAGCTCGATTTGTTGCTGCAATTACCTGAAATTCATAAACAAGTTCGAGGACTTAAACACTCAAAAAGCACACGCACAAAAAATAAGTCAAATCTAAATACTATATGCTGCACTTCTACCATCAGCTTCTTCTAAAAATGCTAATGGCAAGAGATGCCAAAATCATAGTGATGTATCAGCTAACCTTAATTCTTTCATCACTGCTAAATCCATCGAGCTGATTTAGCAACTCCAACATGGTCCTCTGAACCTCCCTATCTCCGCTCACTTCACTGCACAAACAGATCAAAGAAAGTTAAAAGGCTACCTTTCCTCAAATCACATCAAATTCACAACTCAAGTCCAGAAAATTAGCATGCCTGTCAAATCGTTTAGTCCCAATTGCATCAATTTCATCAATAAAAATTATGCAGGGAGATTTTTCTTTTGCAAGCTGAAATGCATCACGGACTAGTTTGGCTCCATCCCCAATAAACATCTACAAAGGATAACAGTTGTTATTCCTGTGAGAGAAAAAGTTCATAAAATATAACATAAATTCATATGCACAAAGGTAAACACGGACAAATTTATGTTAACAAATTAAAGATCAGTATAGTTGTTATAAACAACAGTCATATGCAGAAACAGTGTGCAGACAACATAGCAAATAAATCCATTATAAAAGAAGAATTTAATGACGGTTGGCTTGGAAAGATACCGAAGAAAGGTGATGGAATACAAAAATGTGTCATACCTGTACAAGCTGTGGGCCTGCAAGCTTTAGAAAAGTGGCATTTGTTTGTGCAGCACAAGCACGAGCCATTAAGGTCTTCCCAGTTCCAGGTGGTCCATACAGAAGAACACCCTTGGGGGGACGGATACCTAACTTCTGAAACCGCTCTTTGTGGGTCATTGGCAAAACAATTGCCTCAACAAGTTCTTGGATCTATTAAAGAGGTAAATAAGATCATTGTGGATCCAAAAGAAGTTGATGTCTACAATTTTTTTTGCAAAGTACCCAAAGTCCTATTTACCTGCTTCTCCAAGCCTCCAATGTCATTATAGTCCTCAGTGGGCTTCTCGTCAACCTCCATCGCCTTCACTCGTGAGTCATATTCTGATGGCAGAGTATCCAAGATCAAGTAACTATCTTTGTTCACTCCAACTAGATCACCAGGCTTCAGCTTGTCAGGGTCAACAAGCCCAACAACAGGAAGGAAAATAGTCTAGATCAAAATAAGCATGTTTGACTTAATGATCAATCCGTAGAAATGAAATCATATATTTTTTGGGAGAGGATGAAAATACAGAATTTAAACATAAAAAAAGACGGAATGTGGCAAGTTGCGCTCTGTTCCTAGTCTAATGACAAGAAACTAGAAAGAAAAGCAAGACTTTTTACCTGACGGGTCGATGTTTTTAGCACAACACATTTACCCTTCCTTTGAGAGTCAAGGTCAATGTTTGCACCATCTTCCTCAGCCTCATCTTCTGGGTTCATTTCCAAAATCTACACACATATGGAATGAAGAATAAGTAATAATGCCATCAAGCACTGTTAGAATGTTAAGAAAGAGAACTAGTTTCATCACACAAATAATACTAATATAGAGATGTGATTAAGGGCAAGAATTCACCAAAAAGAGAAGATTGAGATTGCCTCATTCCTTCTCTTGCAAGTAAAGTATATGAAGTAATCAACTAAAGTGGGAGAACATGCAATACTCCGCTGAAAATCTAAACTTAATATAGTTCAATAGTTAAACTGTTTGTAGCGGACAAAATTTAAGACTGATTTAAGAGAGAATTTGAAAGGTCAAATGTTGGTCATTTTGGGTGTGTAACCGATGGATTTAAAGTTCTTTAAGTCAAGTTTCAGTTAGTGAAAGTCTCAGGTCATTTGGACTTCTCTTTAAAAGGTTATGGCTGTTTTAGTGAAGGATGATCAGAATTAACTTTGTTGTTTAGAATTCCGTTATTTATTGTTATACAAATTTCTAAAGTCTTCATCTGATGTTTAGGCTTTATAAGGAGTTGTAATAAGTTGCTATTGTAGAGAATCTAAAGAGTTGATAATACAAAGAAACTTGCTTGTTATTCTTCTCTTCTTTCTACTTCAAAAGTATCGAATACACCATTAGACTCTAACAAATTGGTATCAGCGCCATGACAACCTCCGGCATGACGCCGCTTGAACAAGTTCCATTACCGCGCCTTACGAAGAATAACTATGACAATTGGAGTATACAAATAAAGGTATTGTTCGGTGCACAAGACGTGTGGGATGTAGTTGAGAATGGCTACGATGAACTAGCAACAACGGGTAATATGTCGGCGAATCAGATAAAGACACTGAAAGAGACTCATATGAAAGATAAAACCGCATTTTACCTCCTTTTTCAAGTAGTTGATGAATCTAGTTTTAAGAAGATTGCTAGCGTAACAACATCAAAAGAGGCATGGGAGATTCTTGGAAAAACATACAAAGGTGCGGACTAAGTGAAACAAGTTCACCTACAAACACTTAAATGTGAGTTTGAATTTAAAAAATAAGAGTCAGAATGTGTGTCTGATTATATTACAAGGGTACAAATGGTGGTTAATCAACTTAAAAAAAAGTAAGGTGATGAGTGATGGTCGAGTAGTAGAGAAAATACTAGGATCCTTAACTGATGATTTGAGAATGCGGTGTGTGCAATAGAAGAGTCTAAAAACTTGGCAGAGATGACCATCGATGAGCTCTCAAGTTCCTTGGAGACTCATGAACAAAGAAAGATGAAAAAGAAACAAGAGGTGTTAGAGGAAGCATTTCAAGCCAAGGAGACACTAAAAGAAGAGAAGTCAGACAGCTGTGGTAGAGGTTGTGGTGGCTATAGAGACCGAGGTAGAGGTCACAGTAGAGGTCATGGTAGAGAACAAGAATGGTAAGAGAATAAGAAAGATAAGAATCAACAAAACTTGTACGGTAGAGGTCGAGGTCGGGGAAGAGGAAGATCAAGTACAATGTTCAATGTTATAATTGTAAACATTATGGCCATTATGTAGTAGAATGTTATTTCAACGGGAAGAGAAATGAGAATGAGAAAAAGGAAGAAAATGGAGGTAATGGTGTAGTGTTGCTACCAAGCAAGGAGGCCGACCCCAATAATGATTCGGTACAGTACTTGGACACTAATGCGAGCAACCATATGTGTGGCTACAGGCACATGTTTACCAAAATAGAAGAGGTTGTGGATGGCCATGTATCATTTGGAGATGCCTCAAAAGTGAAAGTCAAAGGACAAGCCAAAATTCTTATTAAACGTAAAGATGGAAATGAAAGGTTTTATTCCTAATGTTTATTATGTCCTTTTAAGTTTGGGTCAATTATTGGAACATGGTGGAACGATTTTTATGGAAGACCGAATGCTTTATTGGAGGAATCAAAATAACCAGTTGTTAGCCCAAGTAAAAATGACCAAAAATCACATGTTTAAGTTGAATTTGGTGAATGTACAAGCAAGATGTTTAGAAGCTTATGTAGAGGATAAAACTTGGTTGTGCCATTTGCGGTTTGGGCACCTTTTGAAACAATTGGCAAATAAAAGAATAGTGAATGGTATACCAAACATAGATTACTACGATAAATTTTGTTAAGGTTGTGTGTTAGGAAAACTTCCAAGGAATTCTTTTCCAAAATAAGCAAGATATCATGCAAAGAAGGTGCTTAAATTGGTTCATACCGATATTTGTGATCCAATAACTCCTAACTCTCTTGGAAAGCACCGTTACTTTATTATTTTTATTGATGAATATTTCCGAAGACCTTGGGTTTAATTTTTAAAGGAGATATTGGAAGCATTTTTTGTTTTGAAGAAATTTAAGGTGCTTGATGAAAACTTGAGTGGTGAGCATATAAAGGCTTTGAGGTCCGATAGAGGTAGTAAATTTACATCAAAAGAGTTTGTAAATTTTTGTGAAGAGAATGAAATTAAAAGATTCTTAACAGCTCCTTATTCACCTCAACAAAATGAAGTAGCGGAAAGAAAGAATCAGACCATACTTAACATGGTTCGAAGCATGCTAAAAAGTAAAAACATGCCGAAGGAATTTTGGGTTGAAGCGATCAGATGTACGGTTTATTTGTGGAATCGTTGTCCAACGGCAAATTTGGAGAATGTTACCTTACAAGAAGCATAGTGTTGTGTCAAACCATCGGCGGCACATTTGAAGGTGTTCGGAAGTGTGGCTTATGCTCCCATTCCATATCAAAGGCACACAAAGCTTGATGACAAAAGTAAGATGCTAATCGACTATGATGAAAGGTCTAAGGCGTATAATTTCTATGATCCCTTTACAAAAACAAATATTTGTGAGTTGTGATTTGTAGGTCAATGAAGAAAGCACATGGAATTGGAGTTCCATGGACGAGATAACTCAAGAAGAAGTGAAAGAAGTAGCATCAACAACAATTTTCACACCAACAAACACAACTACATCAACGACAACACAAGTTGGACCGTCTTCAACTTTATCCGATGATGAATTCACATCAAAAATAAGAAGCTTGCAAGACCTATACGAGGAAACAAATGAATTACACTTGGTAACATCACATTCGAGCAAGCCGTAAAAGATGAGAAATGGCAAGTTGCGATGCAAGAGGAGATGAAAGCAATTGAGAAGAATGATACTTGGGAACTTACAAAATTAACCGAGACTCATAAGCCTATTGGTGTGAAGTGGGTTTACAAGAAGAAGATGTATGCGCAAGGTGAAATTGAGAAATACAAGGCGAGACTAATGGCGAAAGGATACAAGCAAAAAGTTGCGACTGATTATGAAGAGTTGTTTGCCCAAGTTGCAAGAATGGACACAATTCGACTACTAATTTCGTTAGCGATTCAAAACAAGTGGATCATTTTTCAAATAGATGTGAAGTCGGCATTTCTAAATGGAGTGATTGAAGAAGAGGTCTACATCGAACAACCACCTAGATATGTAAATGCCGATAAGGAGAACAAGGTGTTGAAGTTAAAGTAAGGCATTGTAAGGGTTGAAGCAAGCGCCAAGAGCATGGAGCACCCGAATAGATGCATATTTCAGCGAGCAAGAGTTTGAGCAATGTCCATATGAACATGCATTCCATGTCAAGGTACGAAAAGATGAAATCTTATTAGTGGCCTTGTATGTAGATGACTTGATTTTTACGGGAAATAATGAGGAAATGATTGAGAAGTTTAAGTTGGAAATGACAAAGGAGTTTGAGATGAACGATTTAGGTTTCATGTCTTATTTTCTCGTATTAGAAGTGAGACAAGATAAATCTGAAATTTTTGTCTCAAGAAGCATATGCAAAGGAGATTTTAAAGAAGTTTAAAATGAAAAATTGTTATCCCGTAAACACCCCAGTTAGGAGTGGTACGAAATTGCTCCAACATGATGAAGGCAAGGTAGTTGATGCAACATTGTATAGAAGTTTGGTTGGAAGTTTGCGTTATCTTACATGCACAAGGCCGCATATTGCTTATGGAGTTGGCTTGGTAAGCTGATACATGGAGGAGTCAAAAATGACACACTGGAATGCCATAAAATGAATTCTTCGTTATATTAGAGGTACATTATCTCATGACTTATTTTACTCTCATACTAATGAGTTTGATCTTGTTGAATATTCTGATAGTGATTGGAGTGGAGATATGGATGATAGAAAGAACACTATAGTTTTTGTATTTTTCATGAGAAGCACGCCATTTACATGGATTTCAAAGAATCCTATAGTTACTTTGTCAACTTGTGAAGCAGAATATGCTGTCGCATCTTCATGCATATGTCACTCCTTATAACTACGTAAGTTACTAAAGAAGATGAACTTTGCTAAAGGGAAGTTAATAGAAATTCGAGTGGAGAACAAGTTAGCGATTGAATTGGCAAAGAACCTGGTGCATCATGAAAGGAGCAAGTATATTGATGTGCATTTTCACTTCAGACGGGAGCACGTGAAAGATGGTGACGTGGAGATGACTCACGTGGCGAGTCGTGATCAAGTAGCAGATTTATTCACAAAATCATTGTCGATTGAACTCTTCAACAAATTCAAGAAGTTGCTCGGGATGCAAGAAGGAAAATAATTAAGTTTACGGGGGGAAGGTTGGAAATCTAAACTTACTATGGTTCAATAGTTAAAGTGTTTGCAGTAGACAGAATTTAAGGTTGATTTAAGTGAGAATTTGAAAGGTCAAACATTGGTCATTCTAGGTGTGTAACCTATGGATTTAAAGCTCTTTAAGTCTAATTTTAGTTAGTGAAAGTTTCAAGTCATTTAGACTTCTCTTTAAAAAGTTAGGGTTGTTTTAGGGACGGATGGTCAGAATTAACTGTGTTGTTTAAAATTCCGTTATTTATTGTTATACGAATTTCTAGAGTCTTCATCTGATGTCTAGGCTATATAAGGAGTTGTAATAAGTTGTTATTGTAGAGAAGCTAAAGAGTTGATAATACAAAGAAACTTGTTATTCTTCTCTTCTTTCTACTTCAAAAGTGTCTAATAAACCATTAGACTCTAATATACTCATCCTCCAATCTCAAGGACTGAGAATTTTTCCAAATTCATATATAATAAAAATTAGAAGAATATACACCCTTGATCAATCTTAGATTAAAGTGAAAAAGATATATGTAGATAATAATTACAGGAAAAGGGAGATTGTTCAGAGCATCTATCAATAAAGTTACCTCAACAATATTACCAACAAGGTAGGGAAGTTGTTTATTGAGCTTAATTTTCTCCTGATTTTCCTTTATCTTCTCCTTGAAGGATTCTAGCTCGAGATTTGTCCGCTGCAATTCCTCCTAAAAACCCAGAAACAAGCACATCAAGGAGCCCAAATTGAAAGCAAACAATAAATAACCAGACAAATCACATGAAAGAAATCATAAACAACCATCAAAAGAACTACAAATGAAACCCTTTAGGTAGAAAAAATAATAATAACTCCAAGATTGAACCGAAAGGAGGCATAAATTAAAAGAAAACAGAAAAAGGCATAAACCCAGAACAGAACAAGTTGAGAGCAGATAATCAAACAATAAGATGGAGAGAAAAAAAAGATAACTGGAAAGAGAGAGAACAAAGATCGAACCTTGCGGATACGAATCTCAGTGTCGAGGAGACGAGAGGCTCTGACGATATCCTCAGTGGTCATAGACGCAAGCTGGTCATCTTCGAAGTTCGGATCCTCAACCATAACAGATGCCATTCAGATATCAATACAAATTAGCTTTGTTTTTGTTCCTCAGTTTCTGAAACCAGAAGGAAGTTCTTCTATGTACTAACTAAAGCAAAGACATTCTTCTATTTCTACTTCTTGACCCTCAAGATACAATCACCGATTTTTTTCTGGACCTGTGTGTCATGTTGGGCTTACATTTACATGGGCCGTTTCTTTTTACTTCTGCTTTAGAAAAGATATCAACTGTAGCTTGAAGAAAAGATTCTATCAAATTTACGGGGTTGGTTGGACGTGTGAGTGTGATGACTGATGAATGAGCGAATCTCGACGAAACTACACCCCCAGAAGGACATTATACATCTGCACTGAAGTTTCTGAATAATAATAATGTACACCTCGTTATGGACTACTGTAAGAAACGGATAATGGTGGAAGTCAAGAGAAGACGCACCAACTTATTACATGGGTCATTGCAGTAATAGGCATACCTGTAGATAAAACCAGTAAAGATATCAGCAGCACTGATAATTATAATTTCTTCAAAGTTGCTTTTACAACTATCGTTTACTTTGTTTGATGGGAGAAGAACTCTAGATTATTCAATAAGCAAAAGCATGATGTAGAGACTGTCAGCATATTAGACATAAATGGTTTACGTGAGAGCCAATTCACTCTCTACCTCAAATGGTCTCTTTAGCAGGGACGACAATTTTTAACGCATAGGTTTAAATTTAGTTGTTTTCGACGGTTCAACTCAAGCTTAGACTAACTGCAGACTCATTTATTCAAAGCAAAACAACATTGTTTTACTTAAGAGAGTTAGGCCTCGAGTAGACCTAGGGTCAGTCCTATACTTTTATGAGCCCAGGGCAAAATTAAAAAAAGCCCCTTTTTTATATTATGGGCCTGGGACAAAATTAAAATTTTTTTAAATTGGGCCCCTTTCTCATAAATTATATTAATTTATAAATTTTTTAAAATTTTAATTAATTTATTATTATTATTTTGGTAAATTTTTTAATTAAAAATTAGTTTAGAGAGGGGGCTTGGGGCCCCCTCTCATAGAGGGCCCTAGGCGGGTGCCCCGCTGGCCCCTGCCCAGGGCCGGCCCTGAGTAGACCTAGGTCTCGGTAACTTAAACCTGGATCTAATTAAAAAAAATTACATTATTCTATATTTTTAATTTTTAAAAAATTAGCAAAATCAACTCATTATTATCCCTACCCTTTAAAGAGTCGCCCTTCTTTAGCCAAAGAAATTATCCTTACAACTTGATATATATCCTCAAGAGTGAAAGTTGTCTCCCTCTGTCTCATCTACAATAGTCACAGAAGGATCACTTTAGTTTGTTACTCTAGTTCTGGCTCCTGCACTTAGATAGCCTTTTGCTTGGATGTTCTTGATGTTTTGACTCAAATTGGTTGTAACCTCGTTAGTTTATGCCTTACAGCCAACTGATTGATTGTAGTTTAGTAACAAAATAATTAATAAAGGCATTTTTTATCCTTATGTATTAATTTAACTACATTTAACGTTTTAATACTAAAGAGAAAATCATTGGAATAATTACTGTATAATTGAAATTACGATGACATCATAATTATGAGATTCAATTTACATTTATGTATTATTCTTAAATGTTCCTAGTTGTAGTTTCATCAAGACATGATATTGATGAAACGATAAAACTAGCACACATTATGTTTCTTTCTTATGAAGAAAGTAATTTATCTCATAAATTAATGTATAGAAATACTTAAACTAATATGTAGGTGATTATTAAAGAATAAGTCATTGAACTGACCCGACTATGAGAATCTCAAATAGAATATTACTAATGTATCTATAGACTTTCTCATAATGATAGTTGTATAATTGATCCTTAGACTTGAGATTACCAAGGTATCTCATGTGGGGATTACTGCGTTTTGATATTACTTATGAATTATCCTAGGATAATTCAATCGGTAGTACTTGGATGCAATATGAACCATATGGAGGTAGTTGAGTAGGTCAATAAAGCATTCGTCACTTTAAAGTAATTAGAGAGAATGTTCCACTATTCTTGATTAGTAGTAATTTATGGAATTCTTCGGCTAGAGTGAATTGACATTTGGAAAGGCATTTTTAAATATCAATTATAAATTAATTACAAATTAGCAAGAACAAAAAAGATTGGATGAAAAGAGTAGACATTGTATTCATGCTCTGTCTAATTAGAACATTGGATAACGAAATGATTAAATTATATATCGTAACCATACATAGACAGGTTAAGTTAAGCTACTTTGACATTCTTGATATTTTGGTGGTCATGACATATTGCTAGACGTCAATTTTGACATATGATTATAAATTGTTTAATTGGAGAATTAAAGATATATTAAAAGGAGTTTTAATTTATCTTATTCTAATTGAGAATTATAATTAGAATTTATAATTATTGTCAATATATTAAGAACCTAATGGGTCACATATTAAAGAGCAACTTGTGAAAAAAATCAATTTAATTAAGTTGGACTTAATTATATAGTTTGAGAAACTTTAGGGATCAAATATAAGATATTTGATCTTATTAAAATTAAGTTAATTATAATTAGAGTATGACTTTAATTATAATTAAGGAACTTAATTTTAATAAAATCACAAAACCACCCTAATGGATTTTCTATTAATAGGAAGAAAAGAAAAAGGAGCTAGCACTCTTACGTTCTTCCTCTCGAAGGAGTTAAGAAGCGGCTTGGTGGATACCATCAGAGCCTGGATATTTGAATATCTTGTGGTTGACAATAGGATCATACTATGGCTCCCCTTGATTAGGTACAAGTTAAACATTGGAAGTTCCTTTCTTGCTTTAACTTGTTAAAAGATAAACTTTAGTGTTTTAGATTTACAAAAATCAAAAAAATAATTTCAATAGAAACACGAATAAGGTATGATTTCTTATGATTCATATTCCTATTTTTTTCAAGTTTATTCAATTATCAAGATTCGGTCGGAAACTGTCAAATTTGTTTTCTGCTATGCCCGTGATTCGATCACAGTTGGTTTCCAACAGTGGTATTAAAGCCAGGTTTAATTGTTTAACTTGAATTGAGCCTTGATTGTTATTGATTTTGATAAACAAAATAAGATTTATTAATTTTATTAAAATCTAGACTTGCTCGATTGTTTTGTATGATTCTAAATTTTTATATCTTTTTGTTCATCTAGTTCCTTGTTTTACTTGTTCTGGAATTTTGTTTTGCGTCTACCTATTTGATTATTGCATCTGGAAATTGTTTCTTATGTGTGTATGTTGGTTCTAGACGATTAAACAAAATGGTTTTTGCTTTTCGATAATGGCTTTGCCTTCTATGTGGTTTCAAAAATTTTGTTTTGCATTTACTAATTAAGATATATAGAAACGCGAATAAGAGAAAAAGGCCATGAATTTATTTCTGATTGTGATTGCTTATGGTTATGCTTTAAGATTACATCTTTTGAATGTAAATGTGATTTTAAAAACTTATTTATGTCGCCCCTATTATTTGAATCTAGAAATTTATTTATGTGTTGTGTTGAAATCCCTTGTGATTTACAGCCTTGCAATTATGGGAATTAGATGTTGCAATCCCATCTGTTGAAATTGGCGACACCACTGGGTCATTGGTGACACCAAGCGTCACTTATGACGCTAGTGAATCCCTAGCAATGGAAATAATTGGCATCGCTGAGGCAATTAACGCCCATAGATGGGTCCACCTTATGAGGCCCCAAATTATACCCTAGTTGAAATATTACATTTTCATAAAAGTACATATGTTATAGGTGTTAAAATTGTGCTATGATTTCAATGTAAATCTCATATGTCTAGAATTTTAGTCTAATGGATTATATTTAATGATTTGGAATTAATTGATACCATTAGAAAACTGAGGTATTAAAATGTACATTTGGACTAGAAAAATTGTCAAGTGGCTAGTTAAGTTGGTACATCAAAAATTTGAATGACTAAGCCCATAAGTTAGTGACATTTGACATAGCTAATGCATTGACATTTGGCAACATTGGTTGAGTGACAAGTGACCTAATTGAATTGTGACATTTGGCTGCCACATGTGAAGACATGTAGGTTGCTTTAATGAAGGACAAGTATCACACTTTCATGTATGACATATGGTCATTGCAAACCACGACATCTTGCATTCAAAGAGTTAGGCAAGTGATAAATCATCATCAATTTTGAAGTTTTTGCAGCCTTCTCTCTACACTTTGCTCCTCTCCACCGAAACCTCTTACTCCCTCTCAACTTCTGAATTTTGCTTGCTTTTGGATCGTCTTCAATTGGAATATTTTTAAGTTACTGCATCAAGAAGTAGGTTTTGCTATTTTCTGTGTTATTGCCTTGTTAGTGCTAAAATCAGCACCTTGATCTTAGATGTGTGCTAATTGCTTGGAAGGGCTGGAATAGCTGGTTCTTTGGATTTAAAATTTAAAGTTAAGAAGGTAAGGGAATGCTAAACTTGATTGCATGCTATAATATGAATTATCTGATGCTTGAATTGGATAGAATATGTATTGAATTGATGATGAATTGAGGTCTGGAACATGATACTTGTTTGATAGCTTTTGCTTTGGATGTTGATACCTAAAAGATTATGGATTATGAGATGCTTAATCAATGATTTTTTTAATTGGTTTGGACATGAATTTGATTAGGTATTGAAACATGAATAAGGTAAAATTGAATTGAAATTGATGGACTTTGGTGAAGGAGTGTCGAATGAATTTGAAGAAGTTCAATTTTGGAAAAAAACTGAAGGTTGTGGGTGAGTAAACCTTTGATTTACTCATCCCATGATCGTGGGATTTATAAGGCACATTTCTATGGACGTGGGAAATGTTTAGAAAGGTAAAAACTTGGTTTTGTGCAATTGTTGAACTATATAAGGTTAGGTCATTTTATTTGGTACATTAGGACTTAATTGGACTTGTTTAAGGTGTGAAATAAACTTAAATTGAGGTCATATTAATTGAGTAAAAGTTAATTTAGTTATGGATTGTTAATTGGGGTAATTACTTAAGGAATGTGTGGTTAGTAAATAATGTGTCTAATTTTGAACTGTTGGTGTGTTCAAGGACGAATGTGTCCTTATGAACACAAATGTATTTCAAAGGATTTATGTGATGTGAATTGAATATGATTATTTGTGAATTGGAAATTTGTGTAATTATATATAATGTGTAAATACATAATGATGTATTTATTGGTACATTATTGCAAATGTTTATCTTTATAAGGCATGTTAAGTTTGATTAAATTTGAATAAATATGTTCAATTTGAGCAAAATGGAATAAAGTCATATGTTATGCACTACATCACTTATATGTGATTCTGAAATCCGAAATGTTTTGTTTTTAAAACTGCCAAGTCCTAATCGTGGGTAAATATGCATGCCTAGAACGGACACTTAAGTGTCTTCTGATTTTAGACACTTTTATGTCTTCTTCGTTGGGCACCCCGCCCTCGCAAGACACGTGCCCAATGTCTTACGTGACATCTAGACACGCATCCCACAAGGGTGGTGTGCCCTCACCAGTCAGTCGTCATAATCAAACTCATTTTCCTCAAATTCAGAGCAGATTTTGGAAATCTTCAAACTAGAATTACAAATTGACTTCTTCAGAAGATTTGTAGCTCTAGGTTTCTAATTTATTTAGAAACAAGAATCATCTCATTTGGAGTTCTACAGAGCAAGATATGCTTAAAAAGTCAAAGTATGTTCATAACCAAGTCATGCTCTTCCATCGATTCCCTCACTTTCTTTCCATCAATCTTTTTTGAATCAACACCAAAGGCTACCAATTTTTATGGACATATAGAAAAATGTGTTAGAAATATATTGGTTCAAGAATCAATTCATTTGGAAGTCAGATGATGAAGTTATGGTCAAAAGAATCAAACATGATTATGTCCTCAATCATATTGTACCTGTTTTCGGAGAATTGGAATAACTTTCAATTGAGACATCGGATTAAGGTCATCTTAGGATGGTTGCGAAGAAGACTTCTAGATCATAACTTCCATGAAGACTTAGAAGAGAGATTTTGCCATTTGGAGGGACAAAACATGGACTGTGTGGAAATATACGGGCAGACCGTGTACTCCTCAGGTCTGATGGCTTTTTCGTTACTAGAATACACAGTCAGTGTCTATTTACACGGCTTGACCATGTAACCTTCGAACTTTACAGGCAAAACTCCTTCTAAGACATACCAATGGATCCTACATCCATTCTAACATCACTTTCACTCATAATCTTTCCAAATTCAACTCTCCTAGTGCAATATCACTTCATTTACTATAACTGTTCTATATATACATCCTATGCAGCATCACCAACTTATAATGATCATATCTCTCAACTCTGATATCCAAAAAATTGTATACTTTATATCCTTGGAAAGCTAGTAAGACAAGCTAAAACTCCCAAGAAGACAACTTTGTCTAATTCATCCTAGATTAATACATTTTTTCCCTTGAAGTCAGAACACAATTCCTACCCTTGTGAAAAAATTGAAATTGCAATATAAAGACTTGAAAAGTCATAAGCAAACATAATGTATATGTATTTCATTAACATCATAAGATAAGAGTTTTACAAAGCTTTAATGAGTATTTCAAGCCATAATACATCATAATCCAAACACCCAAAATACTAAAGGTGCTTGCACTAATAAGCTTGAAATGCGACTAAAGCCTTGTATTTACAAAATCTAGCTTAAAATATAAAAACATTGCAAAAGTAAAGTGATGCCTCGACTCTTGGTTACTCGATCTCAGTCTCGTCACCTGAAGATGTGACAGAAATGGAGGGGTGAGCTTAAAACTCGTGAGTAATAGTTTTATAATCGGTAACAAGCAAAAACCATTAAAAACCTTCATGATCATAACAAATTCTCATTGAATCATAAAATACAAAATTCTCAAATTCTTAACTTGTCAAACCAATTCACAACTCACATAAGTCATGTACCCATCCAACTTGACAATACATTATAATCATATAAACACATCAGAATGGTTTGGATAGGTCCATAAACAGAACATACTAACACAATTCCATCAAATGGTCTTGTGTAGCCGTGAACAGAATGTACTATCGCAATCTCACATAACGGTTTTACGTAGCCTTTAACTTAGGAGAGTCCGTGAAGGAGCTCAATGCTACAAGTAGGTAGGCGGGAGAAGCCTTTAGTCGAAGTGCACTTGACATACAGAATGGACCAAACCAAACCCACATAATCATGCATTTCACAACTTGTAAACATGTTGCCCAAAATG
>JAOSBP010000007.1:4891088-4903601 GCA_027563825.1 Erythroxylum mucronatum | reverse complement strand
AAGTTTAGTTATCAACAGAAAGGTAATACACAGAGAAATAATGCAACAAATGAAGAGCAAAGCAAGCAAACAAAGATTGGATGAGGGAGTTGCAGTGGTCTCCTGCACTCTCAAGCTCTCTGCATTGGCTCTCGCCTTCTACTCTTGCTTGGTTCTTACCTAGATGATCGGATGCTCAAGTTGTTTCCACTCTCTGCTGTTCTTCTTCTTCACCTCACCTAACTGGTCGTTGCTTTATCTCCTTTCTTCTTTGCCTTCTTTTTCTCTATCTGTTTTTGTGTCCCTGAATGTCCCAGTGCATCTCGGATGTGAAGAATAATTCTCTCACTACTATCCTATATTCCTTCTATTTATAGTCTGCTTTTAGGTTTAGGTTTTTGAGCCTTCAACCTGTAGATGCCACGTAATAATTAGATAAATGTAATGGAAAAACTTGTCACGGGGGTAAGTATGGCAGTCATGTGTGTGACTCATTGTCAACCCCGTGCAGTTATGGTCACAAGTGTGACCTATTGTCACACTTGCGAGTTACATGGTCACAGGTCGTGACCATGTAATTAACATGTCACACCTATTTTCATGCAAAAATTATTCTATTTCCATGCAACATTCATAAGACAATCCAATTAACAATCATGCAATATTTACGCCATTTTTACTCAATTCACCACAAATTTGTATTAAAAACAAAAGAATTTGTAATCAAAATGAAGGTATGAATGCAAGCAAAATTCAACAAAATTAGACATAACACCCCCAATATGCAAGGTCCCATTTCCATAACCTCATTCAAGTTACTATCGACAACATCGCTTTGGGACTCTTTTCTTTACTTCATTTGGATTCAAGTAGCATTTACTAACAACTACCCCTTTTATAGCAGTTCTTATTTTTCATGTTGATTTATTTGAAATGTAAGACCTACATTTATCTTTTGTACTTCGTGAATATGCTAATATCTGTTAAAGTAGTGCCTTAAAGGTAATCTCCTTTAGCACATTTTGTACAAAGTTGTATACAGACTTTATTTTCAATAAAAAAGAAAGGCATGTTTCATTAATTTGGTGTTCATTATTTATGAATTAATATTAATCTATAAGCAAATTAATAAAGTCCATGATATATGACATAGCATGAAGGAAATCATGATGTGATCATACTACTGAGATTCCTATCATGGGCAATTATGTCAGTATCTAAACTATTCCTAGTCATATGATTAATGAGACTGGGCATCGTTAATCCGGATAGACTAGCACATGTCAAACTCCTTGATTTGATCAAGCAGTGGATCTTAGAAACTGTAAACATGAGATATTAGAGTTGAGATGTGGATACTTACTAGAGATAGCAAGTACATTAGATGACCTACCATGAGATCATCACATGGATGTTCTATTATAATGTTAGTGATAATCTCATCATAGTAATGGTGCAAGTATCTTTAGACTTGAGATACTCAAGGATATTTTGGATATTGATTATGTGCTTTGACTCCATTTCTTGTTGCCTTGCAGAGATTGCTCATGGGTGGTGATTGGGTGCAGCTTGAGGTATTTAAAGGTAATTGAGTAGCCAATAGAGGATTCACCACTTCTGTGATAGCAGAAGATAATACCCACAACCTCTTGGTGGGGTCATTACTTGGAAATCTCTGATCGGAGTACATGTGTCATAAAGAATGTCTTCATTGACATATAGAAATGAGTCATAAGATAAGAACCGATATCACTTAGGCTAAATTTGATGTAGTTAGTCTAGTGAGAGTTGACACTTTGCCCATACTCATAACCAAGTGAGGTACAACATGATGAAAGGACGAATTTCATAGCAATTATCTATGGGAGGGTTCGTGAGATGGTTCGTGATGAGCATGGGTTCGTTCGTCAAACCACTTACTTTTCGGTCAATTAGAGGTTATGTTGTGTTCTTAAACGCCACTCATGACTTGCTTAGATTAAGTGTTAATCCAAGTGACTGATATAATCGAGAACCTAATGGGTCACATGCATAAGAGTGACTCGGAGGATTGGTAAAATGGTTTTGGATAGAGATCCATTATATGGAGAGCAATAGAACCAAATAGATCTTGATGAGATCGCGACATCGATATTGTTAAATAGGTCTTCAGTGTTTTTTCCACACTTGGGATCCGGTAGGATTGGCCCTAGTGTGACTGGACCACCTCCGCATTTATATATATAATTATTTGAAATGTAAGACCAACATTTATCTTTTGTACTTAGTGAATATGCTAATATCAAGCAAGTGGTCGTGGCATTTAGCATATATGTGAACGAAAAGGATTTGAATGTATATTTTTTTGAATTAAAAAAATAGTAGTAAAAATGTATTTAAACATCTATGAGGAATGACTAGCGCTTTGTATGATATTCTTTCAAACGAATCTCTAAGGCTAAAACATGAGGAACCTGGTCTATTGAGCGTGACATTTTGGATTCTTAATTGGTTGAGCATGACAAATCACAATCTTGACAGGTTTGTTTTTACATCGTCTTTGAGGATAAATGTTAACTTTTGTCTATTATAAAGTTCTCCACTTATAATATTTGCTTGACAATGATTTCTCTTTTTCCTACGTACAAGAACTATATAATCCTTGGAAGATGGTGACACCAACTATGACTTATAATTGGGAACCTTGTCCTTAACTTATATTAAATCAATTTGGCCTGATATTATCATTTACATTTTTGCTTTTTGTTTTTAATTTCTGAATGTAAACGATCTCTTAGCTTCAAAAGTTGCCATACTTGATGAAGAATTAGTTTTTCACTTTCTAATAATCCTTCCTTTTAAATATTGTGCGTAATTCCTTATTAATTAAGATTATCTAGATTTTTAAATAATAAATGATACTCTTAAATAAATGAAAGAAGTATTGGTAAGTTGATTTCATAATTATAATTGATGTTTTATTTATTTCTTAATCGTTTGATTTTACTTCTGTTTTTTATTATGATTTTTAATTTTAGTTTTTATTTTCTGTTTTTCTTCGAAATAAAAACAAATATTGTGTAGTTGCTAAAGTAAATGTAATTATATTTTTATTATTTATGATAATTATATATTAGATAAAACGTAAAGACAAATTATTTTTAATTTATTTAATTTATTTTAATCTCTTATATAATATTTACTAATAAATTATCAATAAAATTATTTTATTTTATTAAAATAAATGATTTAAAATTTTAATTTAATTTAAAAATTAATATTTATTTTACACATGTTTTAATTATTAAATCTTTTAATAAAATTTTCTATATTTTCAATTTATTTTGAATTTAATTATATTTATTGCTAATTATTAATTTAATTTAATTATAAAAATTATATTAACTCTTTATAATTTTAGTTAATTAAATTATTTATAATAATTAATAATGTTTATTTAATGAAAGAAAAACAAAAGACAAAAACCACATTTTATATTTTTTATAAATTTTGAAAACAGGAAAAAACTAAAACAAAAAATTCAAATAAACAGGATAATTTATTAAATTTAAAAGTAAAAATAAACAGACCCTAAATATACCAATCCATCTGTTAATTACAACTGGTGTTTCACTTATTTCCTAAATAACAGAAATAACGAATACTGATTTGAATGCCTGCTATATTCGTTCCATGCCTAAAGTGAAAAATATAGAGCCAGTACAAGTTTCAAGTCCCAAGGGAGTCACCAAATTGGTGCATTGCATCAGCTGCACATTAGAAATTGAGCCATTCAAAAGAACATGGAAATGGCTAACGATCAGTTTCTAGTTTTATCTATATGATCAACTACTCTGCAAGTTCTGATTACATGACAAAATTGTCAGATTACATTTGCCTTACCAAGTATTTCACTAACATGTATTCAATTGATGCAGTATATTATCTTCGAAAAACTGTTTCCACGCTCTTAATGGGCCCTTCACCCTAGGACTATAAGCGTTTTCCTTTGCTCTAATGGTGTTTATGAATAGGCCTCTGGCTGCAAACCCTACTGCTTCGGTCGACTCCATAAGCACACGCATCCCAGGAAATATTCCACCTCCGTGAGCGCATCCTCCTTTGAAGAAACTAGTAGAGGATGTGAGCTCCTGATGATATGTAACCTTTGGAGTGTGTTGAGTTTGATATCCTAATGCATCGTCCTCACTAAAGCTTGTCTTCTCCCTATTTTCTTCAGCAGGATGTTGTAATTCAGATGAATGTTCATATGCTAATTTTTCAACCTGAATTTTCAATTCATGTAATCTTTGACCAATTCTTGAAGCCACAGCGTCATACAGGTGTCCTCTTGATATGCGTTTAGCTGCTTCATCATCAAGTAAATCATCTAAATGGATAGGGTCACCAACAAGCACCGTGACCTAAAAATTCCAGGATAATTATTAAAGAGACTGAAATTGGTATATGAATAATCTGGAACAATGAGTTTATACCACATTCCAAAGTCATACCAATGATAGGAGGTCTGAGAGTACAACTGGGAAATGAAACAAAACCATGTAGGTAATGAGAGTACACTATATTCCAAAATCATACCTAACAGTGTAGGCAACTAAGAATGCACGTTAATTATACTAGAAAATGAAGCAAAACTTGTTACTGAGTGCTGTCCACATAATAAAGCTAGAAGACCAGCTGTTGGCTTGTTGGCAGAATGGCCTACTCCCATATATAAAACACTACCACATATTGCATACCAAACCAAAGATGTTCAAGTTTGGATAAGGCCAGGATACTTCCTTTAAAATACAAGGATAAACTTATCTCACAAAAGCTACTTTCAGGGATTCACAAGTGCTAAAATCTCATGCTGGAGAAAAAATCATACTTACTGTCTTGCCAATCCTTGGAAAGTTGGCCCCTATAGGCATTATCTCCTGCATCCCAGTGTGTACAAATGGGATTACTATGGGCAGAGTGTCAGCATCAAGGACCAACCTGCAAAGCAATGAAAGTAAAGTGGTATAATTTTGTGTATCAACTAAAATAATTATATTGAAGAAGCCAGAAGCTCATAAATAAGAACTATCAAAACTATCAAGTTTTTATATTTCCTTGAAATTGATGACAATGCTACTTTGACCACAAATAAAATGAACTTCCAAAAGATCCTCACCTCCCAACACCTCTTTTCGCTGAACCCATGGTCTTCCCACCATCACGTGAACGACTCCCTTCTGGGAAGATGTGAACCCAGCCACCACTGTTCAGCTTAGCAATAGCCATGTCCATGCCCTGCAAGAAGTAAACAAGTCAGATAAAATTTTAGCGCATCTAAAAATATAAAAAAGGAAAGACAATAAAAACTTCAAATTGTCGTAAAAAGCACCTCAAAAGATTAAATCCCTTCAGTACATATAGCTGCTAGCTAAGAATATCAGTTATATTGGAGTTTCTGCAAACTAGCAGCAGTCAAACTTTGACATAACTATTAATTCTAATGTCGTGTATATCATCTTTACTAACCAGAGAGACAGCAAATGGAAAGAGAAAGTCTTCTAACATGTGGCATTTAATTGAGGACAGTAACAAGAGAGCACAAGACAGAAAGAAGTACATAATTGCTCATCAACTATATAATTCAAGTGGACAGTTTCCTAATATTCTCAGGTAACTGCAATGGAATAAAGAAAATATCTAATTTTCTAGAAATTAAGCTTAAGCAATCAGCAAATCAGCTACAAAGACTTTGAAAGGATAATAGATCAGGCTATGTTTTCCAGATGAAGAGTTATAACAAAGCAGTGTCAGCTCACGCTTTGGAGACAAAAGTATACATTAAAGCAGTTACCTTCTGGTAAATCCCATCACCACGAGCAACGGGCAGTACCTTGACAGACCGAAAAAATGTAGAAGTCACAGGATTCTTAAAACAACGATCAGATGCACAAAGTGTCCATCTTATGTTCTGAGCATCCAATAGCACTCTTGGAGGAAGCAATGAAGCAATGACAAATGGATCATCCACAGAAGCAACATGATTGCTCACCTTCAAAGTGGAAAGACAGACTATTATATCATCCAACATTATCCATACTATATTTCTGATAATCCAAAACCAAAAGTAGAAGCAGAAATAACCAAATTTCAGATTGAGAAGATAATGCAAATACAACTACGCTTAGCATTGCTTTTGTAGAGTGGGGTACCCAGTTTTTTACCGTTAAAAGAGGTTTGTTTTTGGGCCTACGAAGCAATGCCTCGTATAGTTTCTCTACACCATAAACCTGAGATAAACCTCAAACTAAGTCTAGGAAAATATAAAAGATAAATTTGAAAGGAACGAATAAAAAAGTAATAATTAAAAGATACCATTAGAATGCATTCAACAAACCTGAACACTGTTAAGGCCATTCATAAATACATGACACATGTTTCCAATGAGAGGAACCGTTACAGACCGAAGCATGTTCATAATAACAGAATCTTCTTCAGCATTAAAGTCCTTGCTTACTGTCATCCAATAAACAGACAACATGAACCTAATGTGAAATGCTATGACAGCTAATTAATTCATCCGGCAACAAAATAAAATCCATAATTCAACTACACAAAGTCATTAACCTACTTAGCTCAAAACTCGCAGAAACTACACCTACATAATGCTTCATCTACCTACATGAAGTGGCCACATCCAAACACAGCCTTACGAAGTGTAATTCATGTACGTGTATAAACATTCGACTTCGCGTATGTAGATGATCAGAGACAGACCTCGTTTGCGATAAAAAGCAGAGGGCGACTGAAGAGAATCGTGGCGAAATTCGCGGAATCGAGAGATCCATCTTTGGACCTTGGAAGAGAAGTAACCGTCTGCGAACATCGGAGTGAGGCGGTGACGGCGATCCACCGCCACCCTGAGCCGATCCCTGATGCGGAGCTGCAGCGCGCGAGCCTTATTCTTCCACACATCTCTCTCAAAACGCTGTACGGACATCTCCTCGCTACGGTTCAAAATAACATAAGACGCGCGAGTGAGCGAATTTTATTTTTTGCAGCTCTTTTCCCTTTCTCAGGTTTTCTCTTAAAGCAAGAAACTGAAAAGAGAAACTGTAGGAAACGAGCGTAAGGCGGCGGAGGACGGAGAAACCAGAAGGCCTTTAAACGGGTGCATTAAGTGCGTTTGGTGTCGCACATTTATTTTATTTTATTTTATTTTATTTGGTTTACAAAAGAGAAATACAATACTAAACCATCGTTATGGGGGTATATTGCCTCTGGCGCATCACAGCTAAGAAGCTCTTAAACTTTAAATAGGGACTCTTGGAGAATATAGAGGCCCGGTTTGAAATTGCCAGCGAGGTAAGCGCACTGGTTCTCTTCCCTATAAATATGTTGGAGCTGTACTATCCACGCCTGTTGCAAAAGCTGCTGAATTCCTATCACCAAAGAGAAACCTTTGTTAGTTTCACGGATGAAGTAGAAAAAATGTTAATAACCTCAAGTGAGTTTACTTCGACCACAACTTGGCAATATCCCAAGCCCCAGGCCAACTGAAGGCTCGAGTGGACCCTCCAAAGTTCCGCAGCTAATGGCGATCCCTTAGCGAGGTGCTGTTGGAAACCCCCTTGCCACTCCCCTTGCCAGTCGCGAATCAGGTCCCTCGAGGAGATCGTTTTGGAACCCGAGTTCGGCGCGTCATCAGAATTGACATTCACCCAGCCCGCTGGAGGCTTAGTTCACCCCACGAACGTACCCACCGGTAAGCCCTGCACTGGGAAAACACAATTTTTCAATGTCCTGACTCGTGCAATCCACCCCATGTAATCCATGACAACACGGTAGCCCTCTTCCGGTCAGACAAAAGCCAGCTCGAATAGGCTACTATTTTTCCATTTTCAAAGGAACCAACAAGCGACACCAGAGACAGTGGCCCACGCTTCCTGATGCACATGATTTGGCTTCATGAGGTTACACAACAACCACGTTTCCTCCTCCTGCTGGAAAAAACCCGAATCAACCACTTCCTGAGGAAAGTTACTCCAGATAGTTGTAACTCGCGAGCAGTCCCGCATCACGTGGGCAGTGGTCTCTTCCTGCACACAAAAGTGGCAGCTACTGTCGATGGCAATATGTCGAGCCATGCGCTGTTGATTTGTCAGGAGTTTGCGTTTAGCAACGAGCCAGAGAAACGACCGAATGCGCTGTGGACCCGCCCATTTCTAGATAATCGCCCACAGTTTATGTCGGCGGACTGTAGGTTGGTCCTCGATTAAACCATACGCCGACGCCACCAACAAACTCGTCGTGGGGGTGGGGTTCCACGTCAGGCTATCCTCCCCCAAATTCTCGACAATAGGGCACAAGTTCGCAAGAGACAGACAAGCTGTGGCTTGGAGATATTGTTGGAACACATGCCAGAGCTAATCGCCTCTATCATTCGTAAGATCCACGACTGTGGCCAATCTAAGGTGTCTGGGACCGGCGAGGATGCCACTTGAATAAGAGGTCTCCAACCGTCCAACCAGTTGTCCATCCAAAATAAGACACGCCTCCCGTCCCCCTGATTCCATTTGACCCCACTTTTAACCCAATGCCAGAAAGTCGAAATCCCTTTCAAAACTGTCGAAGCCCTTGACTGGGAGAGCATTAGGGGAAGATGCGTAGTATTGAGGCGATATTTAGCCCGTAGGATCTGAACCCAAAAGGCTGTAGGTTTAGTGAACAGGCCCCAACCCAATTTAGCCAGTAACGCGTCATTCATAGATCGAATGCGTTTAATGCCCAGCCCCCTACTGCTTTAGGCTTACACACCAACTCCCAATTGACCAGGTGTATCTTTCGATGTTCAGGCGAGGATCTCCAGATAAATTTGCACATGATTTTTTCCATGTCGTCGCACAATTGGCCCGATCTCCACTAATTCGGGGTTCCAACAACGCTAAGACTCCCGGTTTATAATGACGAGTGTAGTTACGCAGGAGGGTTTGAAAAGTCGCCCCTCCTACTCTTTGATAATTCCAGAATAATATTGACATAAAAAGGACATTAGAAAAGAATCCTACCTTGAGGCATCCACTAGGCTCCCGGTGTATTCGTCCCCGTGCTCCCCTGAATCAGGTGCTAGTATCTCTTCCTCAGTCGGGCGTGGACCTAGGAATTTCTCCTGACCCACCGAGTCCATCATGATATCGGGAGGATCCGAAAGGGGGATTTCAAGTATATCAGGGGCTTCCCTAGGATCCTCCATCCCCTTCATACTTTGGGGCCTCTCCTCGGTCGCCTGAGTCTGGTTTGCTATGATCTGGTTATCACAGATCATTTCGGAGTGGGACGGGATTGTGACTGCGAGGTTTCTCTCAGAGGTCGTGGGTTTAAGGCGAATTGAAGAAGGCGGGTCGGATTCTTTTTCCTTACTCTCGCTGGTCTGTCCCTTATCCTCCCGTGTCGTTAGGTGAGCCAAGATAGCTTTGCCTTTAGCACTCAGTTTAGAAATCCTGACTCGCTCTCAGCGGGCTTTGGCACCCTAGACTGATTCAGAGTATGTCCAGTTCCATGAAAACTAAACATATTTAGGCATTGTCCAAAATGAATTGGGGTCTCTTCGAAGTTCACAGCCAAGTTGGTGGCTATCGCATCCTCAACAGCAGCTTCATTTAATAAGACTGCAAAACGTGAGCCTCGAGTTGATGTGCCCCCACGCAATGCACTGGCCTTGTCTTACACCTGTCTTGTCGCAGCTCGTGGGCGTCTGCGTTGCACATTCATCCACGGCTTATAGCCGTTAGTAGCCGCTGCCTCCTGCTGCCCTCGTGTCGCCTCCAACGGTCCTCTAGGCACAGTTACATCTGCTCCTAAGCTTCCCACTGGTGTAGAGGTGTTGGTCTCCGCAGGAACGTTTTTGGCACAGGCACTGAGAGAGTGGCCTACAACGCCGCACTTGATACACACCTGGGGAAGCCCCGAGTAGGAGATGAGTAGTGTTTCTCCATCTAGATCGACGCTCGGCTTCAGGGGGCTGTTCAAGTAGATTTCCATGGCAAGTCTGGCAAATTTCCCACGGTTGCCAAGCAGTGTCGCCTCATCTATGTGAATCGTGTTCCCCACATGGTTCCCTAGTGCCTCGAGTATTTGTGGGTGATAGCGTGCTATTGGTAAGTTAGGGATCCTAATCCAGACGATAGCTCTGGTTATCACGGCTTGGGAGGGACGGAAGGATGGGTTTCACCTCTGAACTGCGATCACCTACTCGAAAATCGTCCATGGACCCTCAATAAGTACCCTTATGTAGTCTCCTTCCACTTGAAATTTAACCAGAAAGAAGTCGTTGTCGAAATCCACCATCTTCACGTTTCCACGCAACTTCCACAGTAAACGCAAATGGTTACTAAGCACGGTGAAACCAACTCGACGGCCCAGCACCTTCAGTATCACTGCCTTCTCCCACAGTTGGTCCAGCTTGTTTTTTAGATTTTGAGAGAGAAGGATGCTTCCTCCCAGCTCGTCGACAATCAGCGTGATATTCCTTTCTTCAACATCAATTGGCACATCCTCTGGTCAAGCAGTCTTCTTCGTGGCCCCCGGTGACTGCCTCGATGTAGGAATGCTTTAGCTGGGACGGATCTTCATCACGTTTTCGAGTACGCCCCTTCTTAGCCTGATGACCCTCTGGATCAAGGGAAGACAAATTCCACGGTGCTCCGGCCTAACCCACGCCGAAACTCTCCTCTTACAAAAATCTTACGAAATGTACTCGTCACCTTTTATCGCACAAGAAATTTTTGCACATTTATTTTCTAACATCAACGCTAACATAAGCTGAGATGGTACGAGGGGCGTCGTCCGTATGATCTAATGCTCGATTGCTAATGCAACACCTTTGGTATATCAAGATAAATTCGGTCTTCGTAATGTTAGGAATGCAATAACATGGATCTGACTATAATTTGATTAAAATTTTAAAAATAAAATTCAAATTCAATTGATAAAAACAACATTCTAGCAAAAGTTCTGCTAATATAAAAAGTATGGAAAAATCTAGATAGAAAAAATGTTTTTGATAGAACTAAATAAAAATAAAAAATAATAAAAGATACATATTAAAATAATAAAGTAATAAAAAAATTTGACAAAAAAGATAATAATAATAATAATAATAAATATAATATAATATAATATAATAAACAATACAATATATATATAGAATAAGGTAAAGAATAAAAATAAAAAATAAAAAACGTAAATAAATACACAAAAAGACAAATAAATAAATAAAACAAGCAAGTGATTATAAGAAAAAAGTTTAGGCTAAGTAAGAAAATATTCAGGCTATAAAATTAAGAGGAAAGTACTAAATATTAAATGTTTAGACTAAATACAAGATATAAAACTCAAAGACATAAGACTCAAAGAAAAATATATTTGAGATTATACATAAATTAAGTTGGTTCAAATTTTAAATGGTTTAAACTATTAAGAAATTCAAATGATCACAAATAAATATAAAAAAAATTATTTAATTTTTCACAATTCAAGAGTAATTATATTTTATAACATAATTAACATACAAACATAATGATGAATAAATCATAATTCGTCTTTTAGTGTGAAACTTGATAATTTTTTAACATCTCCCTTGAATTGTTTCTTATATTGGTTTATCATAATTATCATACCCGCACATGTGTTCGGTCTTTAATAGTACCAACACGGACAATTTGAGAGAACTCTATAAGTGGTATAAATAGAATAAGGTAAAAAGTACTAATTCTTTCAGAGGTTAAGCCTATTTTAAAGAAAGGTTTGGTCTTTTGAATAATCTAATTAAAATAAAATTCTAATTTTAATTAAACTGTAATTAGAATTAGAATTAATTGTAATTAAATATCAATTGAACCCAAATAAGATTAAACATTTATTTATTGAATATCTTATATTTATTGCTAATGCTTTCTAAACTTTACAATCAAATATAACTTAACTAAAATCACTTTTTTATTTCTTTAATCATTTTTTGTATATGACCCATTAAAATTTTAAATATATTAGCAATAGATATTAATTATAACCCTAAATCATATTTAGGATTTGATAAATTAAACTCTTTTAACTTATCATTAATTTTCTAAGTAAATAATTTATATTTATAGATTAAGATTGACATTTAGCAACGCATTATTACTATTCAAATATGAGGAATGTCAAAGTTATAAAGATATCTAAAATATGTGAGAGAAATGTCTCTATCTTCTCTCCTCACCATCCATACTTTTGACACCCAATATCATATTGATTTATTTTTATTACCTCTCTTCCTAAGTTCCCACCATTGAACTTTTCATTATCAAAATTTTGTTACCTACTTTAGTAATAACCAAGGTGGGAGAGGCCCTGCCTAAGCCTAAGCTTAAGCTTGTGTATAGCAGCTTCTTCCTCTACCTTCCAAGTTATTCCTTCTCCATAACTACTCTACTCTATCATAACCACAAGTTACCCTCCTTTATTCAATTTGCCTCCATCCTCCATTCAAGAAACCCTAACCCCAATCTTAAA
>JAOSBP010000007.1:4854044-4882599 GCA_027563825.1 Erythroxylum mucronatum | reverse complement strand
CTTACAATAATTGAAATGATTGAATTATTAGATCAAAGTGTTTAAATGACATTATACTATTTAATATGATAATTTTTGTGTGTGTAGGCCTCAGAAAATGCAATAGAGAACAAGTTCATATGTGATCTTATGAAACGACCTTTACGCACTGTTAAATCGTATCTGGTGTATTTTGTTAATGGATACAAATTTCATACAGAATATCATTGTCATAACATGGCAACAGTGAATAGTGGGGTTTGTATACAGGGAAAATTGATGGATTACTATAGTAAAATTATTGAGATACTTGAAATTGAATACCCTGCATTGCCAATAAAATAGAGTGTGATATTTAAGTGTGAATGGTTTGATCTAACTCCTAATGTTGGAACAAAAGTGCACAACCGATACAATTTAGTTGAAATCGGCTAGCGAAGAAGATTTAGACAATTTGAACCTTTCGTGTTAGCGATGCAAGCGATTCAAGTATATTATGTTCCTTTCCCCAGCTTACGGTTTGCAAAGTAAAACCTAAAGGTGTTTTTGAATTACATGGAAAAAAATGTTTCAGGAAGATGTTTATGAAATAAATGCATATGAAACATATGACGATAATGAACCTTTGAATGATCAAAATAATGAATATGTTGAAATTTCATCTGGAGAGGATGACGAGGACGAGAGATTTGAAGAGAAGCCTTAGTTTGATTCTAATTCATTAGAAAAAGAAGATGATGATGATTTTAATTTACAATTAAGTGATGATAACGATTAATTTGTATTTGTAATAGAATATTATATAAATAAATCTATTATTGCATCAACAATATATTGTTATATATTTAATTTATATTGTTCTATTACTGGAATATTCAATAAAATGTGCATTTCAGGCTAAAAATATGTCATAAAAGAGAAAACAGGAAATTATGTGGCCAAGGGTTAGGTTACCACCATTTTGACGACCCAGTGCAGGTTTAGGTAAAGGATCACATTCTACAGATGCTACAGAATCAGGTGCTGTAAGTCCAGCTACTGTACATCTAGATGAGGAATCACCTTCCCGACCTATGGTCCTTATACAATCACCTTCTGTACCTGTTACTACACCATCCAATAGCCTTGCTACACCATCCACCACCCCTATACTGATAGAGATATTAGGGGTAAACGTTGCGGATGTAGGAGGTGGCCTCTATTCTGGAGCTAAAGGAGTTTATGGAAGAACTTATTTCACAATTGTCAACAATCTGTGAGTGAAATTCTAAAAGTTATTTAATACATGATAACACAATAGGTTTATACTGAAATTATAGGTTTTATTAGAAAATGATCTAAAATAGCTTATATATTAGGCTGGTTCTGCCTGGAATGTGCTTCAAAAATATCTCATCCAAGTTCAAGGAGAAGACAATCTTGAGGGTTATATATGGAAGAATGTCTCTTAGTCGACAAAGGATTTTTATTATCAAGAGTTTGAGGTACAAATAATGTATTATTTAATATTTTTTATTTTATCTAATTTTATACACTAATTAGATAAATATTGTAGTTTATAAGTACTTATAATATGCTTTTCTCTTTTTTTTTCAGAAAGAATTTTTTTTGGATTCAAAATTTGATGTTGTAATTTATAATGTATGGGAGAGGCAAGCTCATGCACGTTATAGAGACTTTCTTGGTTCGATACATAAGAATGGTGTATGACCTCCTTATATGTCTAAAGAAATATGGCCTCGTTGGCAACAGTATTGGGCATCGTCCGAGGCAATGTCTATTTCAGAGCCAAATTCTACAAACAGAAGTAGAGGATCGGAGGGAGAGTGTATACCCATACACACTGGAGGATCTATGATCCACTAAGAGTATACAGAGAAACTTGTAAGTATCTAAACTTTACACTTATATTTTGATTTTCGTACTTTGATGTATGAAATTTTATTTCAATGTAATTTGATGTATGAAATTTAGAATGCAAAAAAATTTGTATATTATGGAGAATAATAATGTTATAAACATCTGGTGCCATTAATGACTGTGTTATTGAGTAAATTGTTTTTTTCAACAGGGGATAAATATCATAAAAATAGAGAAAACTCTGTCGAAATTTTTGTAAATTGTAGTTTCGTAATAACATTTTATTCTGATGTAGGAAAAGTCTATAGTCAGGAAGCCTACACTATGTTAGCTCTTTTTGCACACCCACACTAAGAAGCATGATAGTGTGACCTTTGTCAACACCTAATGTAGAGAACTGAATGTATGTAAAATTTATACTTTAATATTAATTCTTAAAAATGATCACTTATTGACATAAACAATTATAATGATAGGAACAAATACAAGAAAATTGACATGTGCTTAATTGATTTTATAATTCTTCCATAACATTTAGTGATTAATGACATGAAATTGCTTACGATATTTACTTTGACTCATATGTAGCTTGAGGCACAATTTGGAAGTGGAAGAGCTAAAATGAGTCAAAAGCACTATATTTGGGCCGTTTTCTGAAAATGCACACTCACTTTTCTTCATGAAGTAAGAAGAAGAGACAAGAAAGAGCATTAAAAAAAAAAGAACATCATATAATTAAATGGACAACTTTCCATTTAACCTAGTTGCACATTCTTTTTAACTTGGCCTTTTAAGGTATAAAGGAAATGCATGTGTGATGGCAATAACATTGAAAATGTTACAACAACTATGGATTATAGTAGGTGAAACACGACATACATCATGAAAAGGCCAGCTGTCCATTTATCTCATTAGAAAACCTAACTTTTAAAGATAAAAAGGTGAATCTGGAGTAAAAACCGTGAGTGTGTGAAGGTTGCATATTGAAGAATAAAACAAAGGTTATGTGGGCTAAAACAATCGAAAGTGGGTGGAGAGAAATAGCTAAAATAAGGGGTTGATAAAATGAATGGGAGTTTTCCCTTTGGTTTTAAAAAGATGATGTAAGGGCTAGACCAAAGAGAGGAAGGTTGGCTAGAACAAAAATAGTAGGGAGGAACCTCTATTAACGCCATTCATCTTCAATTTCTCTTTGGTTTTTAAGAAGGAATATAAAAAAAGGAGACAACATTGAACAACAGCTGCTTCTTAATTATTTCTCTTCAATTTTTTTTATGAAACAAAGGTGTTATTGGCTGAAGCTTGGAGACCTATGGAGAAGATGAAGGCTAGACATCCCGACACCAGTTCAGAGGTGACATCAATGCCGACGACCCGGTTAAGTGTATTTTTCCTTGTATTTGTTATTTCTTTCTCTCTTTATACATTGATTGTGTTATCCTATACATATAGATTTGGGTTTTGTGTATGAATGATCGTATTCTAGTTATCGTTCGATTGTTTGTGTATAAACCCACAACTATAATTTCAATATAATTCGTAATTGTTATGTTGAAATTCATTTGTAGCAACTAATGGCCTGTAATCATTAGGGATAACATAACCTAGGTTAAATGATACTTCGTATGTGGTTGTTGCCTTGATTAATCGGTTTTCCTAATTCATATGCTACTACCCAATTGAATCTAAAGATTGTGTCCTAGGTTATTCACTAGTTAGATTTAATTAACGATTGTATCTTAATTAAACAATACCTAAGGAAATTGAGTTGATAGATTAATCTATGATTAATAGTTTTTAGGAGAGGTTTGAGACAACAAATCATTGAAATATGTTTAATTAGGTGTAAGCCGAGACTAAACCAAAGAACTGGATCCCTCACGAATTCACCACTTTCATCATTTTTGCATGTTTTCTTTAATTTGCTTTTGTAGTTAGTTTTGTTTTATTTTCTTATTTCAAACCACACAAATCCCCCAAAACCTAAACTCCAATTATTTTCATAACAAAGCTCTATGTAGGATAGACCTAGAATCACCACTGTTATAATTGTAGGTCTGCTTTATTTTTGTAGTGTTACAACACGCTATCAAAAGCATTCAACAATAGTCTCAACGCTTTGAAATTGTTGATGAGAGTCAGACATATCTTGATGCAGTGGGTGGTAGGGACCGCCGTGGAAGGATATTCGGTTTAGGTTCATTTGCAAACACATGCTATTCGCAATCCTCCACATCCACTACAACTGGATCTAGTAGGTGATCTATATCAAATGAGAGAGTCGTTTAGCTTGAGAGCATAGTAGAGAGAATGACAACTTAGTTGCAACAGTCGATGGAGTACATAGCCCAACTCCGTAATGAGATGGATGAGTTGAAGGGGAGGGGCATCACTTCATCGCAGCAGTCATAGCATCCGTCTTCACCAACTACATAGCTTAGATGGATAAGTGAATGTAGATGTTTTGCTACTCTTATGTAATTTTGTATAAATTCTTAATTTATAGTTATTTTCATGATACTTATTGTTGTACATTATAATTTTTTATTATTTATTAACAATCAGGATAATTTTTACTTTAGATTATCAATCAACTTATTGTTTAGAGAAAATAAATGTAGAAAAAAATCAAAATATTATCAACAGAAAACTCGAGAAGGAAGTGAGAAATGGTGGTTGAAATTATCCCAGGTAAATTACCGACGGAATGATATATTCCATAGGTAAATTACTGATGTAATGATATTTTTTGTAGGTAAATTCGACGACTGATATTGTTTGTCCGTAGGTATAAGTTATCGCCAGAATAAGAATATATTCCATAGGTATATTTATCGACGAACAAAAAACTTACAGTTGTTAAATTTTCGATGGAATTGCAAAACTCTGTCGCTAAATTTAATGACAAAATCAGAATGTTCCGTCGCTAAATTTCTTGAGAGAATTACAAAATTTTGTCGCTAAGTTTGCGACGAATTTGAAATATTTGCCGCTAACCTTTACCTACGGTCGCTTCTCTGACAACTCTTTTCGTCGGTAATTTTTGTCGTCAATTTGTTTGCTGGCAAAAAATCTTTATTTTTTGTAAGTAATTTCCATTGCTAAAACCAATTTTCCCTATATTATATTCTTTAAAGCTTTCTTACTTTTAGGAAGCTTCACTAATTCATAGGTCTTATTCTTCTTTAATGAATCCATCTCTTTTTGCATTTCCTTGAGTCATGAATCTTTATCTTTGAGCAGCTACACTTCTTAAAAACTCTCTAGCTCCCCCTCAGTAGTGACTAAGAGATATTCTAAACTATAGTACTTTCTTACAGCCTTTTTTCTCTAGCTGACCTTCGAAGTTAGACATCTTCCATTATTTGATCAAGTTTCTCCCCTATTTTTTATGTTTATTGACTTCTCCTTTGTCATCCACATGATGTATCTCATATGAATCATCACCATTAGATTGCCTCTAATCATTATCACCTTGTGCTAGCTTATGTTCACCTTTTTCACTCGTAGGCTAATTTACGAAAGTAAGAACAAAGCTAGAATCTCCATTATTGAAACATCAACTAGTCAATGTAATCTTACCTATGTAGATCCATCTACGTGCGACTTAAATTACGAATGTTGGAAGGATGACTATTTTGATAGTAAAGATGAAGATTGTGTTCCACAATTGAGAGAAGAGCCTAGTAGACAGTCCAAGGAAAGATCTAAGTGCCAACATCAAAGAAGATCCAACCCAAACATGATAAAGATGATTATGACTCGAGACCTTAGATTGGCCTTAAGAATCTTAAGCTTAGACCAAAGGATATCTATGAACTATTGAAAGTAGTCAAAAAGGAATAGTGGATCCAACCAAAATGCTCTGTGCCAATGATTTCTCGAATCCCTAAGGAGATCCCACAACCATTAACATGTATGATGATGAGAATCATATGAGGAAGATTTTCTGTGTTTGGAAGCTCAAATCAATAAGACAACTAAGGTATCTATAAGACCACACTCACGATTAACAGGTATCAATCCATAAGGAAATCATGTACTTGTTTCTCCGACACAAGAAGTGCTAAATTGACAGACACAAATACTGTAACACAAAATAAAGCCCTTTGTCAAATTGATTCAAAGTTTGATGGCTATCCCAAGAAACATAAGTATTAAATTCAAAGGATGATATTGTATCTCTCTAAGTGTGACAATTACATCAATGACTACTCAATCAAGATGCACAACTTGATTTTAAATTGAGAAGATATATTGAATAACATTATTGTGATCCATACTTCTCTAATAAGGAAAGAGGACTACAAAAAATTTGACATGAACTTGATGGAATTGAGTTAGATATGGATAAAGAACAATCCAGAGCAATATATGAACCACCTCCCTCAACATTTCTAGTCGTATAACCTACTTATAACACTCTATCATATCTTGAAGCTACATACTATCAAAAAGTCTTCAAAATGTGTTAATCGTTGTTTAAAAAAATGCTTCCAAAATTATCTAAACCTTTTAAGATAAACTTGATAGAAAAAGACATTCCATTAACTTCATATGCTTCTAAACCTTCACATATAAAAACACCACCTACTTCTCCATTTAAGAAATAACCTTCCCTAAATATGGAAATAAAAAAGGAACCCATAACCACCCAAAATTATGATTCTTTTATAGAAATATCCAAAAGCTGTAAAGAACTTGCAAATCTCACTCAGATATCTCAAATGAAGACGGTTGTTTCACACTCTTCTCAACTGCATACAGAAGTTAAACCAAACGTTGAAGACGTTAAGTAAATGAATGAACCAGTTAGACCATAAGAAACTCCTACCTATAAACCTACTTTAGGATCATAGTTTACTTTTGATGATATCCTGCCAATAAAATGGAGAGATCGACCACATGAACTTAGTGCCTATATAAATCTACAAATGATAAGACTAGATGTTTCTCTCAAAGAGATCTTAAGAACTTGTCTCCAAAATAACGGGAACATTAAGAGAATGGTTCCAAAGCTCTGGTGAATACAAACACATGCAAATCATACAACTGCCAAATGCCAATTCCTTGTTAGGAATGATTCAAAAAGAATTCATCAGAGATTTCTAGCTCATTGATCAATAAAAACAAACATTAGTACTTTGAAATGAAGTATTGCTCTATGAACATGAATGATTTATAGAAACACATCCAAATAAAGTCTAAAAATACTATATGATTAATGGCTTCAATGATTTTAATCTTCAATACATATTCATTGCCTCCCTTCCTGCTGGGTTACAACCAAAATTAAAAAGAACAATTAATTCTCTTCACAAAGGCATGTCTAAAATCTCTTTTGGAGAAATCTATAAACTAGCTTTGGTGACATTGGACAAATTGTGTGAAGACATAACTTTTTCAAAGCTATGCTAAAAGGTAGACCTCAACTCAAACAAGCTTACAAAAGGCCTTACATAAAGATCAAATGCAAAGACAGGGTAATGTAAATGCAACACAAAGAAAGAGAAACACTTTAGAAGAAAGTCGTTCTGAGTTTACCCTTTCGACATAAAGAAGAAAAAGATGATAAGATTCTTCAAACGATGTGCTTTTAAAACTAGATAGTCAGACAAATGTTACTTTTATGGATAACCAAGTCATTATGAAAAAATATGCAGTAAAAAGACAAAAAAGGATATTAAGATCTTGCATTCCATTGAGACTATGATGCCTATAAGAGATGATGAGGACATTGAGTCTCTTTTTGAAGAACAGTCCAGTAAAGATGAAGAGGCATTGTTTGCACTACTTGCTTGTGAATCTACTGATGATGAAGCCTCTTCTCTTAATGAAGAAGATGAAGAACCAATGTACATAATGAAGAAGTCTTGTTTGAAACTAAAGCCAAGGAAGTCAATAGTAACACAACTATAAGTCAAACTCCAGTTGCTTCTAGAGAAGTATCACAGACCAATCACAACTATTGGTTATATAGGTACAGGCTCTTGTCAAAGTGTTATGAAATCACATATTCTTCCTATAGAAAAATGGCAACCTGATGAAGAATAATTTACTACAGCTAATGGAAAATCATTCAAAATAGACCTTATCACGAAAAGAAGGATTGGGATGAAATTGTTCCTAAGTTGTCTAGTTTGGATAAAAATATTAGGAAGCAATCTTCGTGGTCCTAACACACTTATTGGGATGGATGTTTATTTTCGAGTAGAGAAGTTACAAATCTTACCAAAAAGGATTTCGTTATAAATAAGATTTTCGTATGTACACTAAAAACCGCAACATCTTTGAGCTACAACATCTTCTTACTAGGTATGAAGATATAAGGGATCAACTTTTACAATGTTCCCCAAAAGTTCATTATCAATTTAATCATCCACATCCATTATAGCAAAATTCAAAATTTTGTGTTCAATTGCCATTTAAAAGGAATAGAGACATTAATTCAAAAAAGGCAACTTATTCGAAAATGAATCCAAAGGAACAGAAGGAGTGTGCTATACTTTAGAAACTAAGACCAATAGAACGGACAAAATCAGATTGGGCATGTCAAGCCTTTTATGTAGAAAAAAGAGCAGAAAAAACAAGGAATGAAAAAGGATAGTCATTGATTACAAAATTCTCAATAATTTTCTTTCAGATGACAAGTTTGCTCTGTCCAAAATAAATACATAAGTGTTATTTCTGAAGGAGGTAAAAATATTCTCGAAGTTTGATTTAAAAGCGAAATTTTGGTAATTAGATATTAACCTAAAGGATTAGCATAAGACAACATTTTGCACTCCTAATACCTAGTACAAGTGGACAGTAATGTCATTCGGGCTAAAAGTCGACCCATTACTACTTCAAAGAGCCGTGATAAGGATTTATGACTGCATTCTATTGAGTTCTTTAATTTACATCGATGATATCTTGCTTTATTCTCATATCCAATAAGAGCATAAAACTCTATTAAAACAAATTTTGGACCTTACAAAGAAGTATTAGATCATGCTCTTAGCCTGCAAAAGCCAAATTGGATCAACCCGTTTAGAATTTATGGGAATGAAATTTCATGATGGTAATAAGACAAATAACATTTCTTCCACTATAAAAGATAATATATTATAATAAAAAATCATTAGTTTTTTATTCATTAATGAGTGTTTTAATAGGTTAATAAATTTATATAACTTAGGTACTAAATAGAGGAGTACTCGAAGTGCTATTATTTAATTAGTGATACACCCTAGCATGTATATGAGATAAATTTGACTTATTTAACCTAATTCAATTTATTTATTCATGTTTGGTGAAATCAAACTCTTAGGTTGGATTCTCACTTTTAAAGTTGTTATTATAAAACTTATTTAACAGTCTTAAACATACTTAACTAATAGGATCAACAAACTTAAGTCTCATTCAAACAAAGAAATTGTGTCACTAATCAAGCTTCCTAATTGATATAAATTTAAAGTTTACTTAAATAATTAGAATCCACCTTTACTAGTTAGAAGATTGCTTATAAACAAAAGATACCTTATTAGTTAACATCCCTAAAACACAGTCATACAAACAGAACTTTAGTACACTATTGTTGTCGTCACTTCTACTTTCCCTGATAATTTCTAACCATGGGCTTGACTGCATCTTTCATAAATGAAATCACTAGCAATTATGCCTTCCACTTTGCGCAGAGAATATCCAGCCCCACTCCTTTAGCAAAGAACACAGGGCAACATGATCGGCAGCATGATCAGAAAGGTTATTCCTTTTTCTTTAAGAAAAAATTTTGTACAGGGGAGCAATCCCAATCAACTTTAATAAGGGCAAGTGACAAAATGAATCAACTTCTTTTTCAAAAGAAGGCTTTCATGTTGCATGGAAAAGAACCTTGTTCACTTTATTCTTAGCTGGATTAACATAAATTTGCTACCATATCCACTCTAACAAAGTCTTTGCACTTTCGGCTAATTTGATGCCTCTGTTGTTTTAAAGCTATATTCCGATTCTTCTCTTTTGCCATTGTTTCACTGAAAAATACAACACTTTACTGCAGACGGTGAAGCTTTCACAGAACTATTGTCAGTCCCTTAATCATCCATCTCATTCATTCTTTCTTTTCTTTGTTCTCTCTCTCTCTTTTCTGAAAGTTTAGCAGAGAAGCTTCAAGCATCTTAACGTAGAAGAAAATAGTACATAGTACATAATCAACAATGTTGGTAGGATCAACTTGGGTGTGCATAAGATACTGCAGTTCATTGTTTTCTGACAGGCTAATACAATTATTTGGTTGGTAATTTGATCTTATGAGTGGATAATTTGACCTTTGTTGTGGTAGAACAATACACACTTTTGATGTTTAAGGGGATTAAAGAGCACTATAATTTATAGATAGATCAGCCATTTATTACCTCAAATATAGCCCTGATTTAGTCACGAGAGTTCTCCTTCTTGTATGTCAACCCAAAGCCAAAGGGAAATAAAGGATCATATGAATTATCTCCATGATTAATTGGAAGCTGCTTCACCTCTCTAAACCATGTCACCGGCAGTCGCCCCTCAAAATCATGATCTCCAAAGATAACATCTGTAATTCCCTCTACTTCAGTTCCAGGCAACCATGCAGCAACAAAAGCTTCTATCTTCTCCAAAAGTCTTGCCTCCAAAACTAAAGGTCTTCCTGATATCATAATTGCCAGTGTGGGTATCCTATCAGCAACTGAGCATATTAAATCAGTTCCATTGAAGGGTATCAGAAGATCTGGATTATCGCCTGTGCATTCAGCATACGGTTCTTCACCAACAGCTACTATAGCAAAAGAAAAATCTTGTCTTGCTAAGGTTTCTGCAGATGGATATTTCTCATAAATCACTTCTGTTTTCTCCCCCACTGCTTTTTGAACGGCCTCCAAAATGGTTGTCCCTAAACAGAAATTATGGCACAAGTGTAAGCCACATTTTGTACAGACTAGACTGGAATTGAACCAAGGATTGAAGGGGATAATTGTTGAATGGAAGGAGATAAGGGTTCAGCTATGTAACTGTAAAATTATCTTATATACATTAACATATGCATACACATGCATAGGTAAGTCTTATAAAATTAACTTATATACATTAACATATACATGCACATGAATTGGTAAGTCTTATGCATTTTGGAATAAGTATGAAGAAAAGACGAGTTTGTGCGCTCATGTACAAAAACAAGCGGATAACAGAGTGACACTTGATGGATAGGTGACGTGAACATGATCTCATGAGGAGTGAAAAGTTTAAAATGCCAAAAACGTGTAACTTAGATGTGTATAGTTGGACATTATAACACATACCAATGGTTATTCTGCCACCGAGTCCAACCCAAGTTATGGTCCATCCTCCACACTGATATCCCAAATCATCTGCGTGTGATCCAGCAACCAGAATTTTCTTAGCCTTCTTATCTAATGGCAAAAAGGGTTTACTTGGATCCTTCCCATTTTTTAACAGCACCAACGACTTGCGAACTGCTTCCCTTGCTAATTCTCTATGTGCCTGTTTAAATTGTCAAACAACATCTATTATGGACATTTGTCGTCATCATAAAAAGAATACATAATTGCTTAAAGGCCCTTGTTATTATTCTACAAGCAACTTATTTCCAGGGACTCCTGGAATTATGTTACCAGGGATGGTGAATATGTTAACATAACACTTTAAAAAAGAAACATGTTGCAAATAGAGAAACTAGTTCATCCTAAAGAATGGACGGGCTAATGCAAAACACGGGCTATAATTTCTTTAACACTTACTTTGCAACCAACTAAGTCCAGCAAAGATCTATCAGAAAAGGGATGTTCGAAAAGACCAGCAACAAACTTCACTCTCAGTATTCGCTCAACAGCATCATTTACTCTGGATATTGGTATCTCCCCTGATTCCGCCAAAAATAGAAGGTCTTCCAAAAATTCTTTATATTTACGACCCACCATCACCTGCATAATTTCAGTCAGAAGTCACAGCCTGAAATAAAACATATCCTGACAAGCTAAAGAGTGAAAGTTCTACCATGTCAATTCCGGCATTAACTGCAGAGGAAACACATTGGCGATAGTTTGAGCCTTGTGGCTGGCTAAGCCGCCCTAGTCCTTCCCAATCAGTTATTACAAAGCCCTGCAACATAATGACACCTCAACAAAGGCTCAAATGTGCATAAATCAAGAACACTATTTATAATCAGAGTTTATAAAATATTCTGTGTTTCAGAATAGATCCCTTCCACTATCCAAAAAGAAAGAGAAGATTATACAATGAGTAATAATAAGAAATCAAAATATCAAACCACTAAGAATTACTAGGACTAGTGGTCAGGAAGATAATTTGGAGATTAAGAAGATTTGAAACAATCAACCAAAGATGACATTATCTTTGGCAGTATCAGGAATTTCAGGATACTAAAGAGGAAAGGATGTATTTACCTTGAAGCCCAACTTATTTTTAAGAACTTCCGTCAGGAGATAGCGGTGACCATGCAGCCGATCTCCATTCCAACTAGAATAAGATGCCATAACGGTGGAAACACCAAGGGCAATACAATCTAGATAAGGTGCCATGTGGATCCTTTCTAGATCTTCATATGACAACAGAGTGTTCCCCTCATTTTTACCTTTGTCTGTACCCCCATCTCCAACAAAATGCTTAGCACAGGCAATAACCTTGTTTCTGTAATGAAATAATAATAACTTAAGGATATGAACATAAGGAACGCAAAAATACACCTGATAACTTAGGATACAATTGACTGCTCAACATAGAACCGAATGCAAAAACTCAATAAAGGTGCATGGAAGAGCATGAAAACTTAGGGCAGAAACTGGAATGAAAATTGGAAATGTCTGCAGAATCAAAAGTACAAAAACGTCAGGTTTCCAACTACCAACAATGGGTTAAAGGCAGACAAAGGCCTGGTTTTTCATTTTCTCCCAATATTTGGGTTTTCATTAATGAACTTTTTTGGAGTCATTATGAGAAAGAAATTCTTATTCAAATTATTGGAATCTAACAGAAAAGCTAACAATGTGTAATTTTAACCTAACCTTCCTCCTACGAATGGATAACCATGGGAATGTCCTTCAGGTGGCTGTCCCTGCAACCCTATGATACTGGAGGTCATCTTTCTCACTATGCTGGTGTCCTCACTGAAACTCTCATAGCATCTTCCCCACCGAGGATCTTTACATATCTGTAATTGATGAAAGCGAATTGCACAACCAGATATTAGATTTATATTTATACCAACGGGTTCCAGTACATAAAAAATCAAAATCAGAAAAAAAAACTTTAAATAGTGCCCAGTTACATCTGTAACAACTTACTGCAACACAGGGAGCAAAAGTATAATGAATGCCACTTGCTCTAACTTCAAGAGCTGTTGCAACACTTATTCTTCTTGTCAAATCTACATCTCTATATCACATTTGACTTTGAGCATTAGAGCTAGTAGCAACAGCTAAAAATGACACCATTTATGATATAATGGTCAAAACTCTGGAAAAGGAAAGGGCATTAGCAAACTCACCGGGAAGCTCCAAGGCCAACATTGTGAGGAAATATGGTAGCACCATAGACATTATTGTTTCCATGAACAGCATCAGCCCCGTATATGATTGGTATGCCAAGTCGTGACTCGAGTGCTATTTTCTGGAACGCATCCACCATATCTGCCCAATCTGAGGACAAGGCGTTTTCGAAAGGTGAACTACCCCCAACACTGAGCACACTCCCTGTAAACCAACCACAAAAGAAACGATTAGAAGATCAAAAGTTCCACATGTTGTATAACAGGCAAAACAAAAGCATACAAAAATTAGATAACTATTTTAGTTACTAAATCAGACAAGAAACCATGGTCATAGTTTACCTAAAAAGAAAAGAAAGGAAGAAACCATGGTCATAAGATACGTTGGTCATTCTCCGAAAATGAGAAAACATTTCATTACGATCCACAAGTGCCAATTTACCTACTTTTCATGTTGAATCATAAGAGAACATGAATTTGTGTGCAAGAGAGCTTAAGACGTGTACCAACGGCAAGGTCTCTAAGGTAGTAGGGAGAAGCGACATGGCGATCAATTTGAGCCATCTGGGCAACCTTCTCTTTCAAAGTCATTCTTGAAAGAAGATCTTTAACACGATCCTCTATGGGGGCTTTGGGATCTTTGTAAACGAAAGACTCCATCTGTTTGCTTCCTATGCTTTGCTCTGTTCTGCTCCGACAAGAAACTGAGCTTGCTTTCCAACTTTCTAGTGATATTTCTTAGGAGATGCAGCTGACGTGTCCAGCTTTGCTCAGCCACAAATGATTTCTGTCCAAACTAGAAAACGATTGGGGTTTGACTTATAATGATTGGCACACGGGACGGCAGCTACAGGATCAATTATTCCTTGATACGCTGCTCTGTAACATCCAGGGCAAGTACACCCTGCCTTAAATTAGCATGTTGAAGGTGTATGAATTAGTTTCTAAATCAGAATTGTGGTCTAAACCGTAGGTAAGGACCATAATTATCGTCAAAATAACTTTTTGGTCTTCCATAATGTTCGTGCAGAAGGCCTTTTTTTTTCAGCATCTTCGATATGATGACTGGCTCGTCATTTTTTTTGTTTGGTCTTAGACCGAGATATTTACTGGCGGATCCAGTAATTAATCCCTTCGATAGTTTATAGGCACCTCACAGGGTGGGACAGCTGACCCAAGAATTTAAGGCCGCTCCATACCCAAAGTCAAGGATCAAACTCCTGACCTTTAGTTAAGAATGGATGAGTCTCTGCCACTCAACCACACCCCTTGAGTTACTAGCTCGCCATCTTTAGTTACATTTTAAATTAGGAGTTATTATTTTTGACAACGCATCTTTAAGATACCTCTCTATCTTTATAGAAAGTAGTATCTTTAATGTGTTGACTGACTCGCTATCTTTAGTTACATTTTAAATAAGGAGTTACTATTTTTGTTAACGCACCTTTAAGATACCTTTCTATCTTTACAAAGGATAGCATCTTTAATGTGTTGACCAATGTAATGAAATTCGTTCCGTACTAGTCGGTACCGGCCGAAAAATGGTACCCGAATTTTGTCTGTGGTACTGGCCAATATTCAAAATTAGGGGTGAGCATTATTCGGGCCGGCCTGATTACACGTCCTGGCTTGAATTAATTTGGGTAAGAAAATTCTAAAGTTCGGATAATTCGGGTCGGCCCGGGTGTTACCCGAATTATTTTTGGGTCGGGTCGGGTAAGGGAAAAAAAATTCGAGCCGGTCCGATTACCCGAATTAAGTTTTAAAAAATTGTGAAATAGGGTAATTTGGATAATTTGGGTAAATCGGGCCGGGATAATTCGGGTAAATCGGGCCAGGTAAATAGGTAATTCGGGTAAATCGAGTTGGGTAAGTTCGGGTAATTGAAAGTTCAGGTTCGGGCCAGGTAAGGCAAAAAAAATTTCGGGTAATTCGGGCCGGGCCCGAACAGTGAAAATTCGGCCCGAATTACCCGAATGCTCACCCCTAATCATAACCACAAGTTACCCTCCTTTATTCAATTTGCCTCCATCCTCCATTCAAGAAACCCTAACCCCAATCTTAAACTAAACTTTACTTTCCTACTCTATCCACTCTTATGGATCAGACAATAACATTAAGTTGAAATTACCAAAATAAGAGTAACCTAAACTCAAAGAATTCTTCAAAATTAAGACCTAGCTCTAACTACCAGAAGAAGAAAATGGTCCTAAGTTGTTGGGGAAGCCTCTTTTGACAATAAGTTGAGATACATAACTCTTATTATTCCTTTAGTTGTCTTGCCACTCATGGAATTTGAAGCAACAAGATGGAGCAGCACTTTAGTAGGCTATTTCTCTAATAAGCGACCATCTTTCCCTTTGATGGAAAAATAGGATGAGGATAAATTGATTAGAATTAGACTTGAGAAATTATTAATCTCGAAAGAGGATTTCTTCTTACTTAGCTTCACCAATGAAACCAACACCTTGAAAGCACTTAAACAGGGCCCTTAGTATGTTAATGGAAAACCTATCATACTCCAATAATGGAAGCTAGAAATATGTTTAGATAGGAACAATCTAACAAAAATCTCCGTCTAAATGCACTTCTATAGTATTCCTTTGGAATATTATAGCACTGTAGTGATAAGCTATCTTGCTAGTTGCATAGGAAAAACATTAGGTGTAGATGATAGTAGAAACTCATTAAGAAGAAATAGATATTCTCAAATTTACATTGAATTGGAAATTAATAAGGAGCTTTTAGAAACTTTGAAACTGAAGAGAGAAGCATAGCTCAATGACTGAGTGTGAAATTTCTATCTCCTACTAATAAAAGCCAGTTAAACAAAAGAAGAAGTTTGTATGGAGGCTAATAAGAAAATTATTAAACACAAGAAATCATAAGGAGCTAGTTATAAACACCAACCATACCAATAGCCCAAAAATTCAATAGAAGAATGTTCATAGAGAAATCGACCTGGTGAGGGATATGAAAACTCAGTTGATATAGTATTAACCTAATGAACATGTTCTTGAGCAAATAGATAAACATTCTACTAGCTCACAACAAACACATAAAGATAATTTAGAGAAGAATGAACAACAGATAGAGAATTTGGACAAAGAGACAAATGGGACTATTAGGGAGAATCAATTACTCTTAGTTAAAGAAACCAATAAAGTCACAAATACTAAAGATGAAGCACCAATTTTCATCTATGCAGAGGACCTTACACCTGTAAGTATGGGGAAGTCTCAAAGGAAAAGAATCAAGGCTTAAAATAGCTTAATGAAATGAAATCAATGTCTATTTTAGCATGAAATGTGAGTAGTCCTGACTCCTCTAGATATAATTACTGATTTGTAATCTTTTAAATGTGAAGAAACCAATGATAATAGGTTTATAAGAAATAAAACTGAAGGAAAGCAACCTTAAAGGAAGCACATGGTTTTTTAGGAAAGCCTGGACCATAATCTTTAACCACTAGCATCACATTAATGGAAGAAATGCAATTTCTCTTAACCCCACTCTTCTAGGAATCATCAATGTCAAGTACTTTTATTAGCTTATACATATTTTAGTTGAAATTATACATGGCTTAAAATGTTATTCATCATTTTCATTTATGCCTTTAACTTTGCTTTCTAAAGAACTAAATTATGGAAAGATATGATATACATTTATAATGGAATTTCCAATCCTTAGTTAATATTGGGGAATTTCAATAGTTTCCTCTACTTATGGGGATAATTTGGCACTAACTCTATTCAATGATGACTTTAGGGATTATGTTAGCAAAATAGAGTTAACAAACTTGAATTTTGATAGGAATTATTTCACATGGAGAAACAGCCAACAGTAAAAGGTTCATCAAGAAAAAAATTAGATAAAGTTATGGTTATTCTCTTTCTCTAAGACAATTTCTAGATAGTAGGGCCTATTTTAGCAACTCCCTATCCTCAAATGACTCCCCAGTAGAGATCAACATAGGGAATGATCAAGTATAGAGGAGAAGCCAATCTTAAATGATATGAGGAAGTAGTGGTAAGAGGGGTTCAAATTGACGCATACAAATTCTTGAGGAGACTTTAAGCTATAAAAGAGGAGTTAAATACATTGAACAAGTCAAGAGCAGATGAGCTAAAAGAGAATGTGGATGCTTATAGGCAAGCTTTAGCATCAATATAAAAAAAGAACTACTCTGACCCCACAAATGTGAAACTAAGGCAATAAGAGAATGAAACTTTGAAAGAATACATATAAGCTCTAGAAATACATTTTCATTAGCAAGGCAGAGATATATGGTACAATGGTTGAAAGATGGTGAAAAAAACTCAAAATAATTTCATAATACAATATGAATAAGAAAAAATTTCAATAGAATCATCTTCCTTACTAATGTTGTAGCTAGAACTTACTTAGGCTAAGAGGAGCTAAAAAGAGTTATTGTTCATCACTTTTAGAGTATATCTAATAAGACTATTAATCAACATTACCCTTTATATGAAATAAAATCCTTCATTCCCATAATGATCAAGAAGGAGTGGATAAAGAATTTGAAAAAAAATTAGCATAGAGGAATTAGAATTAGCTTTATTAAGCCTCAATCCAAGTAAGCCCCTAGTACCAGATGGGATCAACACTTTATTCTTCCAAAAGGCTAGGAATTTGATTAGAGATTAATTATCCAAAGAAATTCTAAAACTTCTTTCCAAAAGGAAAATGCTTAAGGAAACAAATAGGGCTCACATTTACTTAATCCTAAAAAAGAATAATCCTGTCAACATCCAAGACTACAGGTCAATTTCCTATTGTAATGTGATATACAAGATAATGGCAAAGATGCTAGGCACAAGGTTGAAAAACACTTTAAATTCCTTCAAAAATTCAATTTAAGGGGCGTTTATTCATGGAAGAAGCATTGAGGATAATATTATACTGCTAAAAGAACTACTTAAAGATTATCATAAAAATAAAGCCATCAAGTTTGCATTATGAAAATATTCATACATAAACTTTTAATGTTGTGGGTAAGAACTTCACTCTTAAGACTGTGGAAGCCCTATAATACCCTAATATCTTTATTATATGGATTTAAATATGCGTTATGCCTAAAAAATTCAAAAAATTACCTAGGTCATCCTACTTGTAAGTATACGAGGTAGTTGTAGTGAGTACCCAAGGTCGTCTCCCATGGAGGTGAAATTGGTCTACTCAAATTAATTTTGAATGAAAAATAAAAACAGAAGCAATCCTAAACATTCTAACTCATGTTGTGTGAAGGCTTTTAAAGAAAGTCACAAAATAGTCTGAAAAGTAAACAGAATTAACTGAAAGCAAAGACGAGCAGATTAATCAAAATGGAAGACTTTTGAGAATTAATTTTGCTAATTTGATCTTCTATGCATGATTAAGAGAAATGATTGGATAATTGTCTTACTAAAATTAATAGTTAGATTTTAAGATCAACTCAAATAATAGACTAAATCTAGCTTTCGCATTCAACAAGTTATTATCCAAATCAATTATAGAAACTTGACTATTAATTACCACTTAAGTTAATATATTTCTAGTCCTTAACCTAAACGTCTATAGTTTCTCATTCCATATTAAACTTCTTCTCTCGATCATTCGTTTAATACCAAAATGATGCAAAGTTTGATCATGCTATTACATCCATTCAGTTCAGAAACTATAACAAATATAAGAAAATAACACAATCCCTCAATCATGCATATCTGACTAAAATAACTATATTAATCCTCAAGAAAAGAGATCAGCCCTTCACAAAAGTCACAAGATTCATCATCTTTAAACACTTCAATCTCATCATGCTCAGTACAAGAGAAGAATTAAAGCAATAAACCAAGTATATAACCCAAATAAACTATCAAAAGCTAACAAAGTATGTGTCGATTAAGCATAACAAGGTATGAGTCTATAATAAAGGAGTAAATGGAGCAAAACAACAAGAAATAGTAAACAGAAAGAGAAAACAATAGCGGGTAAGGGAGCTGCTCTTGCCACTCTCAAGGTTTCCACATTAGCTCTTGCCCTCTGCTTCTAGTTAATGTTCACCCAAAATGACCGACTGTTCATGCTGCCTATCCCTTTCTGCTGTTCTTTTCTTTCTTCTTCTCAGCTGAAGCTCTCTACTTCTCCGCCTCCACACTCCTCTCTATATCCTTTTGTTCTAGCTGAATGAGTGTGTCTAACCCTTTTGGTTGAACACATCCTTTAGTGCTTTAGTTAATAAGGAAGAAACTTAGTTCTTTAAGGGCTGGAGAGTAAAAAGATAAAGGAATCTTCTTTCCCCTAATCTTTTCACAATTTGTGTGAATGTCCTATTCAGACTCCTATATAAAAACATCATAGTGAATGGAAACTTCATCTATAATTATAATTTTGCAACATTAAAGCTTAATAATCTTGCTTTCATTGACGATCTTTTATGATTTATATGAAGCAAATGCAAGATCTACAAAAATTCTTATTAAAACCATAGAACATTTTTCAATCTTTCTAGCTTAAATATTACCTTGAAAAATCTGCAAATATGTATTAAAAAGAGAAATCAACAATGCCTTAACTTTGGCAAAAGCTATAGGTCAAAAACTTGAGTATCCTCCTTTTAAATATGTCGGCATCCTAATAATAGCAATAAGGCTCATTAATGGTTAAAGCTTCTATATAACCTCTGTATTTGCTTCATCCACTTTAATTCCTTGGCATGATATTTTATATCCCAAAACTATATCCTCGTGCTCCATGAAGTGGCACTTCTTCCAATTCAAAACTAAATGTGATTTTTCACATCTTTGGAGTGCTCTATCAAAATTAGTTAGGTACTGTTCAAAAGAATCTCCATTAATTGAAAAATTGTCTATAAACACTTCCATAATGTCCTCGATCATATCTACAACAATAAACATCATGAACCTTTGAAATGTAGTTGAAACATTGCACAACCTGAAAGGCGTTGTCATATGCAAATGCTCCCATAAGGACATGTAAATGTGGTCTTTTCTTGGCCCTCCATATAAATAAGGATCTAGCTGTAGCCTGAATAACTGTCCTGGAAGTAGAAGAATGAATGGCCAGTCACTTTTTCTATCATTTGATCCACGAATGCGAGAGGAAACTGATCATTTTTACTCACTTTGTTGAGTTTACGATAGTCAATGCAGACTCTCCATCCTATGACTGTTCTTATGAAAATTAGCTCTCCACTTTCACTTCCCACTACAGTCATTCCATCCTTCTTTAGTACGTATTGCTCCAGGCTGAGCCATTCACTATCTGATATCGGATATATAACGCCCATATCTAAAAGCTTAACTACTTCCTTTTTAACCACTTTCTTCATATGAGGGTTCAACCTTTGTTGATGTTCCCTCACTGCCTACTCCCTTCTTCAAGGTTTATCTAATGTATGACAATGTTTGGGCTTATACCTCGTATGATGGATATCTGTCATTCCATGGCCTTCATCTGCTTCCTTATGATCTTTACCACTGTACTCTCTTGTTCCCCATCTAACTGATTGGAAATAATGATAGGTAGAGTTTGGTCCTCACCTAAAAAGGTATATCTAAGGTATGTGGGTAAAGGCTGAAGCTTTAAAGTTGGTGGTTTCTTACTGGAGGGTGGTATGAGTTCTTTTGTTCTTACCAATATATCTTGATGTGTTTGAGCACCTAACTCCTCTGTCTCAGCTTCTTCCTTATACTTAGCTTCGTTTGCCTTCTTAGCTTCATCATCTGTCTCAACTTCTTCACATCTAATTTCTCCAAAGCAGCTCTCCTCTTGCTCTGTAATACGTTCATCCATAATATTAATCTTAATGCAAGAGCTGCTTTCTTCCAGATTTTTCAAGGTTTTGTTCATGTTGAACTCCACTTGAACCTCACCATTCTAAAGTGTTAGTTTGCCTTCATGAACGTCTATTAATGCTCTCCCTATGTTCATGAAAGGCTATCCAAAAATTAGTGAATAGTTCCTATCCTCTTCGAAATCTAAGACTATGAAGTCCACAGGGATAATGAACTTGTCCCCCTGTATTAAAACATCTTTCACCACCCTAAATGGTCTTTTAATTCATTGGTCTACCAACTAAATCAACATCAAAGTTAGCATCACCTCGCTGAGCCCCAATTTCCTAAATATCGACAAAGGCATAAGATTTATACTTGTGCTTAGGTTGTATAAACACTTTGCGAATTCAAATTCACCAACCAAACAAGGTATTGTAAAACTACCTAGATCCTTCAGCTTAGAAGGCGTGTGACTAGTGATAATAGAGTGAAAACTTCCAATTAATGCTACTGTTTGGTTATCTTCCTAAGTCCTCTTCTTTGATAATTTGGCTTTTAAGAACTTAGCGTACTTGGGCATATGTTCCAATGCCTTCGCAAAAGATAAATTAATTTGCAAGGTCTTTAACTTCTCCACGAACATTGAAAATTGTGAATCCAATTTTCTCTTTTGTAATCATTGGGGGAATGGAATCTTGGGTGGCTATGGGAGAGGGGAAATGTAAGGAGGGTACTCACTCTTCTTTTCATCCTTTTTCGTTGTTTCTTGATCCTCTATTGGGTAGGTTGTAGCTTGTTTCTCCACTAGTTGCTCGAGCTCTTTCCTACTTTTAAATTTGATTGCCTTGAGTTACTCCCTTGGGTTGACTTTAGTATTAGTCTGGAGACTCCCAACACTTCTTGAAGACAATCATTTGTAAGATGGCTAATTTGAAACTCCAAGTTATGAATGGAAGAGGCATGATTTTTAGCTACTTGTTTAAGCTTCCCTTTTATACTTATAATTCTATCCATAATCTTTTCCAATTTGGAATCATTGGCAGTGGATTTATCTTGTTGAAGGCGAACCTTGATTTCTAAATTAATTTCATACATTATTAGGCCAAGAAACATTATGGCCAAGAAACATTTTCTCATCCGAGATCCTCCAGAAGTTGCATCTATGGTGCCCCTTGTAGGTGGATTAACTCCATTGTAGAAGGTTTGCAATAAGAATTCCTTAGGTAAGTTATGATGAGGACATCTCCTTTGTAATTCCTTGTAACGCTCCCATGCTTTGTATAGTGGCTCTTTATCATTTTGCTGGAAATTTGTAATCTCCTTTATCAACCTTGTCACCTTCGTCAGATGTAAGTACTTGTCTAAGAATGCACGCAATAGTTGCTCTTATATTGTGATATTTATCCAGTTTAAAGAATGATACCATGTTTTGGCTTTATCCCTAAGTTTGAAAGGAAAGAGTCTCATCCTATCGACATCTTTTGACATTCCATTATATCGAAAAGTATCAGATATTTCAAAAAAGTTTACGAGATGAGTCTTAGGATCTTCATTAGTTAACCCATAAAACTACAAGTTGATCTCTCTTTGAATGATTATTAATCTACTAATTACAGGACTTATTAAATTGTCAACTCTCGTTGCACAACCTAATATGATTACTTTTGACTCACTTTCTCGATTTGTTATCAAAGTATGAGCATACACAATTATCAGAACACCATAATATGTATTGAATCAACAATAACCAAAGTCACAAAATAAATTTGGAATAAACCGTAATCTAGGATTTAGAAACTCATAAACATAATAAACATATTGGAATTCAGTTTACATATCAAGTTTGATGAAAATAACAAAAGGAAAATAAGAAAAACTTTGTTTAGAGCTTGATCTAGAAAGTTGGAATTCCCATACTTTCTTATGGAAGCCTTTGCCACGATTGTGACTCTATAAATTTTCTCTCTGTCATGATCGTGACTCCCATGCACATCTAACTTCCTTGTTCTTCAATTATCTAATTTCCACCACTAACAAACACATCAAAGAAACATAAAATTAAGATCGAAATCATGCTTTAAACCATACAAATATTTAGAATGTAAACAAATACTCACATTAAGACAATTCTAAGCCTATAGATACGATAATCATCTAACCAACACCTAAAAACACACTAAAATACCTATCAAAACATAGTATAAACTACAACTATTAGTTGTACACCGATTCAATTATATATTTTTATTTTTTCTTCAATTAATATTATCAATATTTTAATTCTTGTGTGATTTCATGCAATTGAGACGGAGAAATCTTAGGTATAAATAGATTTATTATAATTGAAAGGAGTTACATGTAAACATTCTGGTCCTCTTGAAATTCACTTGTACTTACTAGTGCTAGCCATAACTATGCTGTGCACTTATGGTTAAAACTAAATCATCACCCCTCATTTGGCAAGCCATTAAATTGAATAAGTTTTTAAACCATCTGCATCTTATTAGGCTTCATCTCAATATTATTGCCGTCCACTCATGGCCAAATAATGCTAGATTTTGTCCTTATATGTGTGATCTAGCAAAATCCCATATAGTATGTTATCCTCCCTATCTTACTATTATGTTTGATAGTTATAACATCAAGTACCTAAATCCTAAAATTTAGCAGACAAACATATGATCAAAGCAAGAAAGTTCTAAAATAAATAAATAAATAAACAAAAATTGATTAATTTAATACAAATAATGCCTTTCCTAATATCGTAGTCTCTAAAAATGATGCCAAAAACTCGACCTTAAAATTCCCTTCTTTTCTCTCTTCAAAGTTGCCCCATTCTTAATTAAAATACTACAACCCATATCTCTAATGATGTGTTCCCATCTAAAGCCAAAAGCTACATTTTATTTATGAAACCTAAAAAATTCAAAATATCTCCCTCAATTCAGGTCCAACACAAATCCATACTAGTCACATGTTCTAAATACTCTTTAATTATTATAAAGAACACAGGTCCATGTCACCATGTTTAGCTCATTACTTCTCACTATTTTTATGTAAAAATTACTACTAACACGGGTCAAAAATATAGTTTTGTTTTGGAGAACTAAGGATCTATATTGTGGAACACGAACCTATGTTGGTAATTTAACACGATTTGCTCCAATTTAACTCGAAAATGGCCAAATTTGTTCCTTCGGATCTACAACAAAGTTTGAAAATAAAATATAAATCAAATTGAGTACTAGAAATCATTTAAATACGAGTAAAATATTCTAAAAACTCGTAGTAAAAGCATAATCTAACTAGTTCTATGACGAAACTTTGGCAAATATATAAAGGTAACTTATATCCTCCTCAAGATAGTATTTGGATGCACCATTTGCACCATTTGAAGGAAAATGAATGCTATTATATTTAGGAACAAATTCCAAGCTATTCAATGGAATGGTCAAGCAGGGGTTGAAATGTTTAATCACCTTAGAGAATGATTGCAGTTTGTGAGAATGAATTGGACTTTGAAGATGAGAGTTTAACATCCATAAAGCTCCTTTAAAGTTCTAAGAAGTTTGAATGTTATTGAATTGTACTATTCCTTTACACAACTAATTATAAGCTTATGAATTACTTAATGGCCGTTTAATTTTACTTTTACTTTTCTGGTGTAATTCTTAATTTAATTTTTATTTTTCTTTCAAATAAAAACAAAATTTTATTTAGTTGTTTATATCAATATAATTATATTTTTATTATTGATCATAATTATATATTAAATAAAATTAAAGACTATTTTTAAGTCTTATATAATATTTATTAATAAATTTTCAATAAAATTTTTTAATAAAAAATTTTAAAATTAATTTTTAATTATTAAATTAAAATTGATTTGAAATTTATATATTTTTAAAGATGTTTTAAATTTAATTATATTCATTAACAATTATTAGATTAATTTCATTTAATTACAAAATTTATTAAATTATTCATAATTTCCAATAATAATTAATTAATTATAATATTAAATTAAATTTATTAATAATTAATATATTAAATAGCTAAATAGCATATATTTAATAGATTATGAAAAAAATAAACAGAAAACACCTTTTTTTAGTTTTCATAAATTTTGAAAACAAAAAAAGAAAAAATTCAAACAATCAAGTGTTTTTACTCAATTGGAAAATAAAAAATTATATAAATGAAAACAAACCCTTAACTAACCATCTTGATTTTTTTGTTGTGTAGACATGTAAAGGGCCCTTTTAGATTCTATTAATATATCTTAGAGTCTTTAAAAAACAAAAACTAAATATGGTTTTTATTATTTTATTGCTTTTAAAATGGATAGAATTAAATCCTCAATTTCATCTCCAGTATCAGTGACCGAAGTCTCCAACATCGTTTAAACAAGATACTCGTATAAAGTTGAAAATACAGACATAAGTCTCAACATCGTTTAACCAACATACTCGTATAAAGTTGAAAATACAGACATACATATGTGAGCTTACCTTTGTTTTTTCTCCACAAACGAATTGTTTTCTCTCTAGTTTAGGATTTTTTTTTTTCTGTACTTATCAGTGACCTATGGATACTCCTGCCCCTGGCAAGAAGCACCGAAACTTGAGGCATTGTCTCCCATTAATGGGGCAACGAAGCAGCATGCGCAAATGTGCACAAGTACACTGTTTAACATGAACTTCTTCGAATATTTAGCATATGAAGATCTGGTAACTAGGAACTCGGTTCCCAATATTCAAGTAGTTGACATCAACAGCTACAATTCCCAAGTCCTCTGCCAATAAGAAAAAACAGTATCCTGTGAAATCCTACTAAATCAATTAAGACAAAATGTTGCAGATCATTCAATATCTAACTCCACCCATTTGTACTGCTCCAGTTTAGTACTTGGTTTAGTAAATTGCAAGATTCAAGAAAGCCAAATGGAATTGCAGACCTTCATATATGGTCCTAGCAACATTTACATAGTCGGGTATGATGTCTCTATATATAATTCCTTCAGGATGGGCGTCCAGCACAACCAGGACTCCTATCGAAACCAAACACCATCAAACATGAGTTACTGCAAGAGTTATTCATACATAGCGATATCATATTTTACTTTCATGGCATTTTTACCATCATGACATTTTCTTGAAAGTTGCTTAACAAAATCAAAGAAGCTCTATTCTTCACAACACATAGCAGACTGCCTTTTTTATTTAATACAACTAACTTAATAGTAGATTCTGTTGGTTTAATCTTGAGAAAATTAAGTTTCCAAAAGGCTATTGTGCAAACATATCCTCCTATGTGACTAATTATCATGCCAAAACCTCATTAAACAGGAAAGCAGTGTATTATTTCACTCTATCATAGTCAGTTATGTTAAAGACACATTGTGACAGTATGCAATTATAACCCAATCATCTGCAATTTTCTGCTATAAAAAAATCTTGTTCAAATTAAAAAAACCAATCAGGTGGAGTAAATCCAAACTAACAAATTTGTCAAATGACAAGAAGGCACAAGTTGTCAACTAAAGAGATAATTAAGACTTCTAGAATCCATCACCAGAACAGGGAGATGCATTAAACTTAACATTTGTATTATGTTTAGAACACAAATAGGGGTACCAGGGCTACTTATTCCAGTGAAACAATATTAAATCTTATATAAAAGAACTTTGTGGAGATGAGAAAACTCTTTCAAGTTACCAAGCCTTTGGTACTCGCAACCAAGAGCATTCTTCTTGCAAACATGCATTAATGCAATAATATACAAATTACTGGAAAAGTACCTGGTGCTTCCCAATCATCAGTAGAATTGTTTGGTAATGGAGCTAACCAAAGAATGTTCCGCAAATTCATTGCATCATTATAGGTTAAAGTAGATCCTGAAATCAGAAATAGACACTGGTCTGAGTACCAGAGGCACACAATTAAACAAAAGAAACAATTAGAACAACTGAAGTGTCTTCAATCAGATAGTACTCATAGACCATAGTTTAGATGGACCAGATATAACAACTTGACATAATGACTTTGAGGGTTTGCAAGGACTTTGGGAGTTTATTAAATTTGCAGAGAAGTAAACATATAGGGGAAGACATGCAGGGATGAATTGGTGCCACAGAGAGTTCATAACAGGAAGTGAAGTTTAGATTACCTATCTGGCAATAACCCATATTATAGGGGAAAACATCTTTGTCATAAGCTGGGTACTCTTTTGCATGGAACCTGCAATTTATTAAGTATGAAAAACAGGTAATAATTAAGTAGCATAATAAACAGAAAAACCCACTTCTAGGTCAATCCAAAAAGGCATTAATTACACAGATAACAAGCACCAAGAACATTCAACATGCCTCAGAAAATTTTATGGAAAGTTAGAAGAGAAGCTTACAGTATACCAAGCCTTGCAGTTTCTCTAGCAAGGAAAAGGTGACCGTGAAACAAATCATATCTATTTAAGGATACATTCAACCCAATTGCAGGGCCCCGAGCAACGATTAATTTAAACAAAAACTCTAAGTAAGAATTCAATTCCTGCAAGCCAGGAATTATATTCAGTTACTTGTGATGGGATTTAACAAAAATAATACCGATAATAATAGAGGTTAGACAGTAAGAGTCTAAGAGACCTGACTTATAAAGCGCCTTCCATAAGGTGTCCTAGTAAGTTGACATCGATTCTCTTTGGACCCTTCAGCGTCGGGTACCTATAAAGTCAAACAAGACAAAGCACGCATTAATGACGGTCCACTCATATACATGAAGAAGAAGAAGAAGAAAAAGAAGATACAGGAAGGATGGTGGGGTCCAGAGCTCGATGAATGGCATCGGGATCGCCACCAGAATCGAAGGCAAGGCGAGCCAGGTCGAGAACGGGCTGAGGCGGCCGCCAAATGAGCTCATTCTCATCCGACACACAAAGACCGCGTCTGGCACCTTGAAAATGGTTGGTAGGAGTGAAGGGGACGAGGAATCTGAAGCAAGATTGGAGTTGGTGAGAGATATGAGGGTTGACTTTAGAGGATTGGGAGGTGGAGCCAAGGAGAGAGAGCAGATCGGAGGGCGTGGCTTTGGGGGACGTAAGTGGTGGCCTTTGAGAGGAATAACAGTAACATGTTGTCAGAGAGAGGGAGACTAGGAGACCCAACCTCAATGAGACACTAGGATTTCCCATTTCCCGTCTCCCTCTTAGCTATCCAATGCCGCTCTTTTTTTATAAACACAGTGGATTGGGCCTATTTCTTGTTATTCATAACTAGTTTTAAACCCCGTGCTTTGCACGGGTTGTTACAATATTAATAAGAATATTAGTTATGATTAATAAATGTATAATTTGAAAAGAATTTGCTTATTATTAGTCA
>JAOSBP010000007.1:4843234-4853944 GCA_027563825.1 Erythroxylum mucronatum | reverse complement strand
AATCGAGAAGCATTAAATGCTTTGTGAACAATTGAAAGCATTGATATTTTTAAGCGGGAAATGAAAAGATAGGGATTGAGATTTAAGTAATTAAGTAGATTTGAAAAGCCACAAAAATATTCAATTAATATTCTTCACTAAAATTCTAGGTCAAAATCTCCGATATACTTTTGCGATATTTTATTAATGTTTTAAAAATTGAGCCGTTTTATTAATATTTTAAAAACTGAACCGAATATTGAACTGATCTAAGAAAAAAATTTAAAGTTTAAAATTTTAACAGATATTAAACTGCTATAAAACTAGTATATGATAAATAAAAAATATATATTTTGAATTAATCAAATTTTCAGTTCGGTTTAATTTATTTTAATAATAATAGCTCTTATCATTAAAAATAAATCCATTTATTAATTAATGAATTGATCTTAATTTTTTTCTTTTTTTAATAGATATATTCCGAATATGACATGTAAAGATTAGTTTTTTTAAGAAGTAATTATAATTTAATATTCTTGATTTAGTATTCTTAAAGGTGTTAATTTGGTATATAAAATTTGAAAATAATTGATTTTACTGGTTGCCTATTATTAGTAGATATATCCTGAAATATAACATGTAAATAATAATTTTTTAAAGAAGTAAATAATTTCATTATAATTTAATATTCTTGAAAGTCTTAATTTAATATGTAAATTTAAAATATGTCTATAACTCATGTATTAAATTTTATACTGTGTTATCTTTTTGTTACATACATATATATATTAACCATTCATTTTTCAGCTATTAGTTTCTCGTCTATTTGAAAAAAATTAGTGGTCAAATTGCTACTGCCATTAGCAAATCTTAGCAAATCCTATAAGACAAATAAAGTTATTTTGTTATTGTATGCCCTTTCAAGAACAACTTCAATGTTTTGTTACTATATATGAGCTTTGAAGAACAACTTTTAAGAACAATTGTAGACAGCTGTTATCTTCTTCTCTTTGCTCCTTGATTTTTTTAAAAACTATTTTCGCCTTTTTACTTCATCTTTCTACTCTTCCCGCTCAATCTTTGCCATGATCGTATGTATGGTCTAGATTAAAATCTCACCCTTTATCTTGAGTATGCTAATATTACGTTGTTCTCACTTCCTTTTAAGTTGTGCAAAATGACGCAAATTTATCACCTTCACCACTGTCTTTTGTTGTTGGGTTTGTGCTTTACTTCATTGTATGATTACTCCTAACCCAAATGCCTCATTGTATGATTAAATTTGGTTTATTTTGATTTTGGAGCTTTGAGTTGGAGATAATTCGTACATACGTAAAGAAAAGTAGAAGAAGAACTTGACACCTTTGGTGATGTGTGAATGGGTGGTTCTTTTTCTCTTTTTTTCTCTTTCAACATACATCAAAGTAAATGCTTCTTCGTTTCCTTAATAAGGTTTTTCATTTGGCTTTGATTTTCTATGCCTTTATTTTATCTAAAACGAGGTTTTTCATTTTCATTTCCATCAAATCCTCTACATTCAAACTTTCAAACTCTAGACAGAGTGGTTGGTCTGAGCGTCTACTTTTTCTTTCCTTCTCCTTCTTAGCAAGACGGTTCATCGTTCGAAGGGTAATGATTCAAAAACCAACCAGTTTATTATTTAACTGGTCAGTTTTTATTGACAACAGTCAAAAGTAAAAATAGAACCAAAAATCAGTCCTGTTCGTGTTTAACCTAGTTGAATTAGCTTGTCCGGTCCAGCCTAATTGACAGGATGTCGTAACACTATTTAAAGTAAACTAGACCTACCATTTTAGCACCGGTGAGTCTAGGTCGATCCTACAGAGAGTGTGTGTAAAGTTGTTGAAATAAAATTAAATAGTGTTTAGATTTAAAGGGAGTTTGGATGGTTTATCTAACAAAAAAACGAAAACTAAACTGATGAAAATAAACTAAAGAAAACATTCAAAAATAATGGAAGTGGTGAATTCATTGAAAATCTGGTTCTTTAGTTCTATCTCAGCTTAAACCTTAATTAAACATATTGTATTAATTTGTTGTTCTCAAACCTCTCTTTGAACTATTAATTGTAGGGTTAATGATACGAACTATTAACCCGAGTTTTCCCTTAAGTCATGTTTAATTAAGATATGATCGTTAATTAAACCTAACTACCGAATAACCTAGAATACGATCTCTAGATTCAATTGGGCAGTCATATTATGAATTATGAAAACTAATTAATCTAAGCAACAACCACATATGCTCGGGTCATTTAACCTAAGTTATATTATCCCTAATGATTACGAACAATTAGTCACTATAACAAATATAACAATTAAGGATTATATTGAAATTGTAACTATGGATTCATACACAAACAACCAAAATATAGGATAATATGATCATTCATATACAAACCCAAATCTATATGCATAGGATAACACAATCAATTCATAAAAAGAGTAAGAATAACAAATATAATGAAAAATATGCTTAATTGGGTTCGTCAGCGTCGATGCCACCTCTGAACTGGAATCGGGACGTCTAGCCCTCATCTTCTCATGAGTCTCTAAATATCAGCCAAGAACACCTTTTTTTCCATGGAAAATCGAAGAGAAATGAAGAAAATTGCAGGCTTATTGCATTTTTCCAGCCTTCTCCATTAATCTGCAATAATGCCCTTATTATTGTTAACAATCGACCCACCTCTAACATGATTTTATGATGAATTCTTAAAAGTTGCCTCAGTTCTCCATCTTGGAAACAAAAGATGAATAATGAATAAACTAGCTATTATCCACTCTCAGCTACTTACCTTGAAAACCGAAAGAAGATGATGATGAATGGCATCCAAGTTGCTGTCCACTTTCCTCTCTCAGTTATTCTCCCTGTCCAGCTATCTCCTCACGGTCATACACATTCCATCCTTCATAGACTAAGGAGCTAGGTCAAACGGAGTGGGTGATATGTTCTTAATTGATTGTTTAATTATTTCATAACACTTAGCAATTAAGGATATGAAATTGCTTAAGATACTCACTTTGACTGATATGTGATTTTAGGTATAATTTGGAAGAAAAAAGTTAACGTGAGTCAAAGCATAATAATTGGGCCATTATCAGAAGATTAATATTCACTTGTCTTCGTGGATTAAGAAGAAGAACATTAGAGGAAGAAAAAATAAATTCATTCCAAAAGAAGACAACCAAGGAGCTACTGGGAGGAGCAGTAAAACGACATAAACAAAGAGGTAAAATGGTAGCAGCTAGAAGAGAAGCAGAAATGACGACGTAACATAAGAAGGAAAGTATCAGATGACCAAATGACAACGCAGATGGGAAAGAAGACCAGACAACGATGCACAACTGGGAAGGAGCACCAAAACGTAGGCGTAGAAGCAGGAAACGACAGCAAAAGTAAGGAAGTAAACGCAGACATTTCACGTCTATGTTTCATACAAACATCATCTGTGAAACGCAGACATTTTGCATAGGTGTGGTAGTGAAGAGGGAGAGTGGTTCTTCTGTGGGTTTTCTTTGGGCTGAATTGAGAGCGAACTTCGGGAGCTTAGGGAGAGCACGAAGATGGAGGTAAGCTCTCCACTATGAGGAAACCTATAGAGGGGTAGCTTCCAGATGTCGGTTTAGAGACGACATGAACGCTAATGAACCGGTTAAGAACTATTTCTTTGTTTTAGTTGTTTCTTTCTCTCATTAGAGATTGATTGTGTTATCCTATGTTAATTGATTTGGGTTTTATGTATAGATAATCGTATTCTCATTATTGTTTGGTTATTTGTGCATAAACCTATTAGGTATTGTGAAAAGATGATTTTGATGCATTCATTGAATCGTTTAATTGCAAACCATTGCTAGAATTTTGATATAATCCGTAATTGTTATATTTGAAATTTGTAAGGTTCTGATCATACATCTTATACATAATGTATATGAAATATTCACTGCAAAAAATAAAACGAACCCTCAAAAACCATATCTACTCATACATATATGTATAGAAAACAAAAATATGAAATGTAATGTGTTTATATACTTTTCCGATGATCTCCTTTGTTCTTTAATCTTCTTTGAATTGGATTGTCATAAACCACAACGATCAATGTAAATCGTCTCTAATGAAATTCCACACGAAGATAGAAGGATGAAACCTCACTAGGAGATGGCTAGAGTTCTTTCTTTGTGCTAGCAAAGACAAATTGAAGTTTGTGCATTAACGAAAGTTATGGGAAGTTAATGATTATGAATAACATGCATTAATGGAAGTTTTGAGAAGTTAATGACCAAATTGGCAGCCAACAACACTTTTTTCTAATCTATTCCATGCAACGTTTTCTACCACGATCACATAGTGATACAATCCCAAAATACTCTCTCATATCTTGAATCACCATTCAGGATCATTTTACTAATCCTTCAGATCTCCTATATGTATGACCCATTAAGTTCTCGGTTATGTTGACCACTTGAATTAACACTTAATTCAAGTAAGTCAAGAGCAGTATCTAGCAATACGTCATGACTCCTAATTGACTGGAAAGTCAGTGGTTTGACTATGAACCCTTCCATACGTAATGTTGTCATCCAATTTGTCCTTTCACTATCTATACCCCATATGGTTCAGAGTATGGTCAAAGTTTCAACTCCCACTAGACTGACTACGTCATATGTAGTCTAAGTGATATTAGATCTTATCCTGAGGATCTCATTACTTTATATATCATTGAAGACTCTCTTCATGACCCATATCTACTCTGGCTAGAGACTCTCGAGTAATGACCCTGACAAGAGGCAGTGGGTATCATCCCCTTCTATCAGGAGTGGTGAATCCTTTATTGGTTACTCAGTTACCTTTGAATTCTTCAAGCTGTACCTAATCACCACCCTATGAGTAACCCCTGAAAGGCATTGATGAATGGAGTCAAAGCACAGGATCAGTATCCGAGATATCCTTAACCACCTCAAGTGAAAGAATACTTGCACCATTGTTATAATAAGACTATCATTAGCATTGGAATAGAATATCTGTATGATTGTCTCATAGTAAGTCAATCCAATGTACTTACTAACCTTAGTAAGCATCCACATGTTAACTCTAAACAACTTATGTCTATAGCTTATAAGATCTACTGCTTGATCAAATCAAAGAGATAACATGTGCTAGTCTATCCAGATTAATGATATCCCATCTCATTAATCCTATAACTAAGGAAAGTTTAGATACTAACATAATTACACATGATAGGAATCTCATTATCATGATCTCATCATGATTTCCTCCATGCTATGTGTTGTATCAAGGACTTCATTAAATCAATTTAAGATCAACATCAAATCCATAGATGTATGAACATCGAAATAATAAAAAATGCCTTTATTAATCATAAAATGATTTGTACAATAAGCGATAAAGGTGATTGCCTTTAGAGCACTTCTCTAACAAAATTCACGTGTAGCGACTAATGATTCGTAATCATTATGGATAATATAACTTAGGTTAAATGACACATCATATATGGTTGTTACCTTGATTAATCAGTTTTCCTAATTCGTAATGCTACTACCCAATTGAATCTAGATAGCGTATCTTATGTTATTCGATAGTTAGGTTTAATTAAATATCTTATCTTGATTAAATACTACTTAAAGGAAAACTCGGGTTAATTATTAACTCATGATTAATAGTTTATAGGAGAGATTTGAGAACAACAAATCATGGAAAAATGTTTAATTAGGGTGTAGGCCGAGATTAAACCAAAGAACCAGGTCCTTACTGAATTCCTCACTTTTATCATTTTTTGCATGTTTTCTTTAATTTATTTTTATTAGTCTAGTTTTATTTTAATTTCTTATTTCCAAAACCCCCTAAACCTAATCACCGATTAATTTCATTTCAACTTACACACACTCTATGTAGGATCGGCCTAGACTCACTACTGCTATAGTAGTAGTCTAGTTTTTATTTTGACTAGCGTTACGACATGCTATCAATTTTGACGATGTTGTCAAGGAGTGCGATGTTTTAGTTTTTGTTTGTGATTTTAATTGGTGCTTTGTATATATTTGTTTGTAATTGGTTTCTTTTCAGTTATTTCATGATCCTTTCATTTTTCTGTTTCGTGTTTGTGTTTAAAAAATAAAAAAAATTATATGGATAGAAGTAATTTCTTTTATAACTTTTATTCTCAGTCTTATAACCAAGGTTGAACTGATCAACTCAACTTTGGTTATGGATGGGATAACTATCAGAATTACTTATATGATAGTTTATAAGACACACAACAATTCTCGTGTGAATTAGAAGCTTCTTGTCACAACTTAAGTACACCTCTGGACGGCCATATCAAGACCTGTAATGCTGGCCATCTTTAATTTCAACAGGGTATACAATAGCTTCAAGAGAGTATGCAACAACTTCAATAGAATACTCTACAATTCTAGCAGGATGAAAGGCAATCTTGGTCTAGTTTCTAATAAAGAGCCAACAAAACTCAATACATCTTTGGAAGAATTGACGAATGTTGTGATTGCTAACAATCTCCAATTTCAATAGAGCCTATAACTAGTTGCAACAGTTCTAATAGGAAATGAGGCATCTAACGTCTAGAAACCAAAACTTGTTAAGCCAAATGGGTGAAATGGCTGTGACGATCAACAACCTAGAGTCACAAATGGAAAAGTAGTAGCCTTATCAACCCGAGGTATATCTAATGGACATTAGTGTAGAAACCTTACAGAGTGATGAGGAGCTTGAGAATTTTGAAAGCATTACTCAAGGAGTTACTTGTGTGGAAGAAGTAGAGGAGGAACTTGAAGTAGAAAAGGACATATCTTTGATCTCAAAAGTAAATACTCAGTTCCATTTTGTTGTTGGGAATGAGCCTTTACTTTTACCTAGCAGGCTAAAGGAATTAAACGAGGAAGAAAAAGGTGAAGAGACATTCGAGATCTTTCTAAATTGCATGGACTTAGTAGAGATTGGCAGTTTGAGGATAGGGAAGACGTTGAATGGGAATGATTATCAACCAAGGCCATATCAGGAAGAACCTCACGTGGAGGAACCGCATATGCCACTAGAAGATCATAATTTTGTCATGTGAGGGAACTGTGGAGTCAAGCCAGTGACCCTAAGCAAAGGCACTTCTTAGGAGGTAACCCAAGGGAAGTACATTTCTTTTCGTTTACTTTTTTGCATTAGTTTTTTTATGCATGTGTGTTTTGAATTTGTTTGTTTTACTTATTTTAAGTTTCCAATCAAAATGAGAGAAAGAATGAAACAAATTAAATAAACATTTTCTCATTTTCTTTTACTTTTAGACTATATAGTCATGATTAAAGAATGAGTTGATTAGAGAATTTGGTAACAACTTTAGCATGTACTTTTACTTTTGTGATTTGTCGATGTGCATTATCTTTAATAGAGTAGCGACTAATTGTAGACAAAGCCGACGAGATATTAAGCCTTATTAGACGGACACATTCATATTAGTCTCATTGTCTTTTGATAATGTATGACCTTCATGATATGTACATCCTGATTTTGCATTGAAATTCTATTCGAGACCATATTTTTATCAATGCATTAACATGGATATGATTAGGAATTCTTTGCTTTTTTGGATTACATTAGCTAAATAGTCAACCTATTATATGATTTTCCTTTTTTATAAGCCCCCCTTGAGCTTTATTTGCCTTTTCTTTGTGTATTAGCCATATTACATGCTTTAACCTAACCAAATGTCCTTCCCAAGCCTTAAAGCTAGTGGAACATTTGTTGATTGTTGAGTTTGTGGATATACAAAAGTATAAGTGTGGGGGTATGCATATGTGTGGGTTGGTTATAATGTTGGGATGTCATTTTATACCTTATCATTGAAATGCCCAATTTGATGTAGTTTATTTAATTTTTATAAGAGAAAAGAAAAGAAAAAGAAAAAGATGTTTAAATAAATGTATCAAGGAAGAAGTGTATATATGGTTTGAAAGGTTATCTATACTTAATGCATCCTCCTAAAGTTGTATAGAATGGATTATTTCACCAATCTGTTCATAATATGTATGTGAATGATTCATTGCGATTGAAAATAATTTTAATATGATTAAATATTTAATTTCGAATTTACAAGTACATGCATAAAATCTGTCTTTCCGCTGAGCATGTGATGTCTACTGGCTAAACTGATAAGGTTATACATGATTTTCATGGAATTTGATTCTGGAAAATTTATGTGAACATGTTTAGGATGTGTTTTACACCTTTGTAATTTTTTTAGAATTATTAAAAATGTTTTAATAATTTTTTCAAACAATTTTCCAGATCTAGACAGTTTTCCAAAAATTGTAGGATCTGTTTTGTTTGACGTTTTTGTATGTTTATATTTCGGTTCCAGAACCTTAAAAATACTTTTATGTGATAAAAATGTTTTAATTTGATGTTTTATGCATGCCTAAATGATTTTTCTCGAAATTTGATTTCCAGAAAAATTTTAGAAGTCATATTTGTTGTTTTTGGTGTCTTATCAGAGTTTCGGTGATCATAATAATTTTTGGGTAATTCCTAAATTTTTTTATCATCATGAAATGACCTAGAGATGCTTGGAATGATGATTTGATGTTATGGAAATTTTGTGAAATTATAGAAATTAATTTTTAATTAATTTTAGTGGAGCAATAGATTTTCTAGTAAGACTAGAAAAATTGGCATGTATGACAAAATTGAAGTTGTTTAATTTTGGACATCAAAAAATTATTTTAAGGTAAATTAATTATGAATTAACTTCTGTAATTAGGCATTCATGTTAATTAGATTAATATTAATTTCAAATGAAATAACATGTAATAGTAATTTTAGCCAAGTTAGTAAAAGGAAGATAGTAAATCTAAGTGTTAGATTGGGCTTAGAACCAAGTGTTGGGTTGGGCCTTTCATGTTAGGATCCATAAGATGTCATAACCAAAATGATGTGTTTACATATAAGCATTAGAGAATGCATGGTTAGGAGAATGTGTGGGCTTGCATGATGGATGGTTATAGGCTTACTTCCAATTTGATTGGGTCGTACATATCATGCCAAGTAGTTATAGTAATTATATGTATGTATATATATGTGAGTTATATGCATAAGAACATCTAAGCTAGATGAGACCTTAGTCAAACCCCTCACTTAGAATATTAAAACTAATGCCTTCCTTTAATATGGCGAGAACCAAAGTCCTTTTAAAGTTAGGGTTGTTAGGCAAACCTAAGCCCACTTTACACGGATATGTTCGAACCATAAAAATAAGATTTTCGTATTAATGAGTCAGTTTTAACTAGAAGCTTTGGTTTGTTGGGCAAACCCAAGATCAACATGGATAGAGATGAAGTTGGGTAGTGTACATTAGATGTACACGTGCCAAGAGTTAATAGCTCAATGAGTGTGCACACATCAACAGTTGATAACACTAGATTCGATAGTTGCATTGGAGATGCAATTGGTACGATCGATACCTACCAATTGAACTAAGGTAGCTTATTGGGCAAATCCAAGGTCATTCTTAGGGATATTGAATATCGACCCACTAGGAGAATTTCTCTACAAGTTCTCTCAGATTTATATTGAGGGTTATGAATTTGTGAAAAATAGTGAGAGCCATAATGTGTGTTATTAAAGTCCTTATAGACATGCATTTAAGTACATTTTAATTTTGCTCTCTTTGACGAAAGGCTGCTATTGCCCGAGTCAACACCATGAGTACTATTGTGAATCTAAGATCATTGATGGAGTTAACTGGACCAAACTTCCTTGACTGGCTCAGGAACTTGAGAATAGTTCTCAAGTCCGAGAAGCTTGGTTATGTCTTGGAAGAACCACTTCCTGATCCCCCTACTGTTGATACTTCTAATGATGATCAGAGAGCATATAAAAAGCATCTCGATGATAGCGAGATGGCCAATTGTATTATGCTAGCCACTATATCACTAGAGCTGCAAAAGTAGCATGAGGCTATGGATGCTCATACTATAGTCTATCATCTTAGGGAGCTCTTTGAGGAGCAAGCAATGTCCAAAAGGTTCAAGACTTCACGATTGCTCTTTTGCTCCAAGATGGTTGAGGAGACATCTCCAATGCAGTACGGACTAAAGATGAATGGCCACATCGAGCGGTTGGCCTCCTTGGGTTTTGTTTTGGATCATGAATGAAGTATTGACTTAATTCTGACGGGTTTAACTAATAGTTACTCAAAATTTGTGCTTAACTATCGAATGAATAATATATCTAGCACAATTCTTGAGTTGGTCAACATGCTTAAGGCAGTTGAGCCATCTGTCCGCAAGGACAAGGTTGTGATGCTGGTAGAGTCTTCTGGTTTGAAGAAAAAGAGCTAAAAGAAGAAGAAGTCTGCAGTGGCTAAGGGAGGTGTCAAGAAAGCAAAGAAGACAGCCTCGAAGGGAACTTGCTTCCACTGTGGCAAGGATGGCCACTAGAAGAGAAAATGTAAGGCCTATCTGGAGTCCTTGAAATAGAAAAAGGCATCTGATGACTTTTAGACCTAATACATACTGATATATGTGGTCCGATGTCCATACATGCCAAACGTAGTTTCGTATACTTCATTACCTTTATTGATGATCATTCTCGATATGGGTATGTGTATCGTAAGAGATACAAGTCTGAAGCCTTTGAAAGGTTCAAAGAATTCAGAAATGTATTTGAGAAACAACTTGGGAG
>JAOSBP010000007.1:4807711-4818414 GCA_027563825.1 Erythroxylum mucronatum | reverse complement strand
GTCTCTCGTCTGCTGGTGGTGGTGGAGTTCAACTGCGAATCGGGTATTAGCGACCCGATTTCTACACAACGTTACCCTGTTAGGATCCAATTATCCTCGAGATTTTTCACCGCTCTATTAAAAAAATCTCTTCCAGAATATTTAATTCATGCAAAAATAGATAAAGAAGAGGGTGACGAATCTTTACGAATACATTAGGTAAGGAATATAATAAAATATATATTATTTAATTTAAAAAACATAAATTTAGAATGATATAGAAATAACTAATAAAAAATTAAAATATCTATTAGTCTCCGATAACTATATTATTTTTTAAAAAATATATTTTTATAGCTAACTAATTATGTAAATTCTTTAAGGGTGTTGGGATTTAGATTTAAAAAAAAAGTGTAACTACTTTCTCTAAATTAGAAAAGTTTTTACTTTCTTAACTACTCAGAAAAACGAACCAAACATAATAATTTAAATTTTAGAAAAAAAAATTAATTTCTTTGGCAACAATCCGTGTCAACCATACAGGGCCTAACGGTATTTTTGTCCAACAAGTCATTATTTTTATTCTTAATCTTCATGGAATAGATAAAAATAGGGGAGGATGTGTTTACTTGTTCCTCAAACTCAATGAATAAGCAAATAATTGAATTATATATTCTATATGTTTTCTTCAACCAAACAAAAAAAACATACTACCAAGAATAAATTAGGAATATAATGGTGATTCCAGTTAATAAAACACCTCATTAGAGTCTAAATTTTGACCTCTTTTCATTAACCCGTCACATCAATTTATTAGAAAAGCTCAAATTATTAAAAAGTATTGAGCAAAACTACATCATATTAAGAACAAAACATGAAAGCAAGCCATAATATAAAAGAAGTGGAGGGGATTAGGATAGAATCTAGTTTAAACCAACATATCCTTATTTGAGGCCTTAAGAGAAGGTCTTATATGAAGAATTTGCAAATTTCAAAGATTTGCCATTCTCATTTGGCAAACATATGTCTAACCATTCCATCCTAGATACCTTTTTCTTGTTCTCTAATCAATTCTATAGGAATTTCTAAGCATCTTATCAATAGTCTTTATGATCTTTTTGGAAAAGCTAAATAGAAGCAATGATATACGTTGAGATTGCTTAAAATATAGATAATAAGTTGAAGCCTTCCTCCATACAAAAGGGCCTTATTGCACTAGTTATTCAAACTTATATAAGCTTATAAAAGGAGAGCAATATGTGAATGTGAGCTTCTTTGTGGTTATAGGGACATCTAGATATTTGAAAGGGACATGTTTAATGCTCTAAGAGATAGCTAGAAATTCAACATTGTTAATGGAACTAGCGTATAAATATAAAGAACTCTTACACAGGTTGAAGCTCAGAAACTGATAAGGATTTGAAGCAAAAGAGAGATTAAAGAGATGTTCAGCCTTATTAGTCTAAAGAATATTTCCATACTAAGTGCAATTAAATAGGGTGACCAAGGGTCTCCCTACTATAATTCTCTAGTTGTTCTAAAGATATTAATAGGTTATCCATTCATTAAATTTGAGAATGAGGCAGATGAGATATATTTCCTTACTCAGTTGGTAAATTTGATGGGAAAACCAATAACATCCATTAAGCTAAGTAGGAAGTTCCATTTTAGAGAATCAAAAGCCTTAGTCAAGTTTATCTTTAAGGCACTCCTAATTTCCTTCTTTTTTTGGTAGCACTTGAACAATTTATCGGCAATGCATATGTTATCCACAATGCTCATTACTTAAATGTAAGCTCTTTGACAAAGGCTTATAATCTCTAGTAGCACATTATTAAGCCAGTTTGGCAAAAGTTTTGAAATGACCTTGTAAATAACATAGCAATGTGTAATAGGTCATGGCAACGTGTAATAGGTTTGTAATCATACAAAGAGAAATGATTAACAACTCTGGAAATAAGGCAAATATAAGTCATGCCAATTTAGTTAAAAGATTTCCATTACTGAAGAATTCCTTCATTATGTTGATAATCATATCACCTATTAGTTCACATGTGCTTTAAGAGAACCTAGAATTGAATCCATTTGGACTAGGGGCTTTGTTAGGTAAAACGGGCTATCGGAAGATGCAGTGAAGATGAGATTGTTTCCCTTCACACTAAAGGATCTAGCAAAGACATGGATGAACTCCCTTACTCCAAAGCAAGTCAAAATATGGGATCAGTTGGTGCAAGCCGTTTTGTCCAAATATTTCCCATTGACAAAGACAACAAGAATCATTAAGGAAATCACCAACTTTCAGCAATACGAGGGAGAATCATTGTACGAGGCATGGGAGCATTTCAAGGAGTTACAGAGGAGCTGCCCCATTATAATCTACCCAAGGAATTTTTACTACAAACATTTTATAATGGGGTCAATTCAACAACTAGAAGCACCATTGATGCAGTTGCAGGAGGTTCATTGATGAAGAAGACCATAGATGCTGCATGTGACCTGATTGAAAACATGGCTACTAACAATTGCCTTCGGTACAATGAAAGGAGTAAACCATCGCAGATGAAGGAACAGAAAGGGGTTATGTCAGCAAATTCAACAACTGCTTAATTTGTAGAAATTTTATCATTAAAGAAACAGGTAAGTGATCTTCAACCTTCCTCTAGTTCTTTGAAGTATATGCATCAAAATTGTGAGATCTGTGGAGTGGACAATCATAGTTCATTGAAATGTTATTTGATAAGCACTGAAGGCACAGAACAAGCTCATTATTTAGCATTCCAACAAAGGTCAGGTAATAACCTATGTTCTAATACTTATAATGCTGGATGGAAAAACTATCCAAAATTTTCTTGGGCTAACCCTATAGGAACCAATTGAAGACCTCAAATACTCCCAAGATTTCAAGAAAAGGAAAGTAACCCACATGTTACCTTAGAGTCAAAGTTTAGAGGTATTGAATCAAAACCAGAGGCAAAAATGGAAGCCCAAGATTAATCAGTTGATTAAAAATCAACCATCATCAATCTACAACCTAGAGGTGTAGATGGGTCAACTGGCAATCTTAGTATCAACTAGACCCCCAAGTAACCTTCCCAGCACTTCAGAATCTTATTAGAAAGAACATTTAAAGGCAATTTAGTTAAAAAGTGGAAAGGAGTTACCAGAGTCAGTCTTGAAGGAAGTTGTTGATCCAGTGGAGAAAAGTCAGGAAAAAGGTAAGGAGAAAGTCACTAAGGAGGTGGAACATATGAACCCCCATATGTTCCACCTCCACCATATGTTCCAAAATTTCCATTTCCTAGGAGAGTGAGTCAGAATGCAATGGAGACTCCATTCAACAAATTTTTGGAAAAGTTGAAGAAGTTGTATATGAGTTTTTCTTTGCCAGAAGTTTTGGAGCACATGCCCAAGTATACTAAGTTCTTGAAAGAATTACTTTCTCGCAAACGAACTTAGGATTCAAATCAGACGATAACATTGACAACCAGTTGTAGCTCTGTGATCATGAATAATATGCCATCGAAACTAAAGGATCCAGGGAGTTTTACTATTCCTTATATTGTTAATGGTGTTGAATTTTCTAAATGTTTATGTGATATGGGAGCTATTTTTAGGAAGCTGAAATTGGTTGACATAAAGCCAACATCAATGACAATTCAATTAGCTAATCAGTCCATAAAGAAGCCTTTTGGAGTTGTTGAAGATGTTTTGGTAAAAGCAGATAAGTTTGTGATTCCTGTTGACTTTGTCATTCTTGATTTTACTGCGGATAGAAATTGTCCATTGATTTTGGGATGCCCATTTATGAATACTAGTCGGACATTGATTGATGTGAATAATGGTGTTCTGATTTTGCATATTGGTGATGAAAAAGTTAAGTTCAACATAAATAGGAGTTTGAAAAGTAGGGAGGAGCCAGATTGTTGTATGAGAATGAATGTGATGGATGAGTGTATGGAGGAGATAACTGGTAGAATGATGAAAACAAAGAGTGAGAGGGAATTAGAATTGAATGAAGAGGATGATGGTGGAAAGAGAGAGAAGGATGGAGAGGAAGAAGAGAAAAGTGAGAAGGAACCTTTGGTGAGGACCAAGCCACCCATACCACCTTCCAATGATAGAGCACCCACCCTAGAGTTAAAGTCTTTACCTTCACACTTAAGGTATACATTTTTGGGTGAAAATCAAAAATTGCCTGTGATTATTTCAAACCAGTTGAGTAATGAATAGGAGAGGAAGGTAGTAGAAGTTATAAGGAGGAGGACGAAAGTGATGGGGTGGCAAATATCAGACATCCAAGGGATAAGTCCGAGTGTTTTGATGACTAGAATAAATCTTGAGGATGGATGTAAACTAGTGAGGCTACTCCCATTATTTAATTCCAAATAATAGCCCTCACTACTATTCGGAAAGTTACTCTAATCTTTCTAATAGGATAGGATCCCATTCAAATATAGTTAATATTGAGTTTGCTCAACAAACCAACTAGACCTAAATTATGTAGAAAACAACTTTATCAATCACATCTCATGTGACTCCTAGATCTGTTAGGTGATAATTCTTACCAAAATCTATCTTATATATTGTTCCTAACCTTGCCTCTAAATTCAGATGATCATGAGTTTGCTTATCCAAATAACACAAATTTAGTTAAGTAGAACCCACTATCATAAGATTAAACATGTTCAGGTTAAAGCAGCCTTGAGTTTACTCAACAAGCCTACAATAAACAAACCTTGGTTTATCCTTATAACAATAGAAGGCAACAATTACGTTCTCAACGCATACTCAATATTTTAACGAGGGATTTTAATTTCATTCGTCTCATCAAACACAAAATTGTATATAAAATATCACATATATAAAACATACAATTTAAAATGCATTCAATATATATATATATAAATTATGCAACTTATGTACTCATAATCAAATTATATGCATAAAATATCAAGCTTCGTGATTCTAGTTATTAATCTTCATAATCTAAAATAACATTTCCAACTCCTTGGAAAAATTAAATTAGAATAAAACCATTGATTCCTAAATAAATTAAATTCCTATTCCAAATAGAAATTTAATTTGATTTGAAAACAATTTTTAAATACAATTGAAAACTATTTCCAATTATCTTGACTCCTTTGATAAAATTTAATTGAAAATAATTTTCAATAAATTATACTTCTCATTTATTATAATTTAGAACTTTTTTAAAATTATATAAGTAACACATTCGAATCCAATTAGAAAACTATTTCTAATCTAATTAGAAATTACTATTTCTAATCTCATTAGATTTTTTTTTGATAAATCAGTAAGAACATTATACAAATGATAAAAGTTATGTACATTTAATCAGAAATCGCATAGCTACCACTAGGAGAACATATGGAACCTACAACAGTTCCTTATAACCACTTCCTAACAACAAACACACCCACCATATTCTATATAACCTTCCCACCAAGAAACCTTATAGAGCTAGCTTCTAACTATTAACACAAGTTTACCAACAATAATTCCAGCTACAAATTTAAGTAACATTAATAAATAAACCTAATCAATAATCAACACATTCTAAGATGAGTAATGTCCCTCAAGTTGCTTTGTTCACTATTAAGTTTGCCCATCTCTCGCATACCTTCATTGATAGGAACATATGATGATCTTCAGCAACCATAATTGAGGTCAGTTGGTCCGCTATAGGGAAAGGCTATTTTTTTTACACTCCATGCTGCCAGGTTTCCTAGAGTTGATTTCTCTTTAGCTTAATATTGAAGAGGATTTGATACTCCCCTTTGTCCAATCTGAAATCAAAACCTACCAACTCCTTGTTGAGCTTATTTCAAACAAAATATCTCCTGAACCTTTCTTCTCTTCTGCTTTTTAAACCTAAGAAAAGTTGGACTTCCATTTGGCACTTTTGAAAAAACAAACCTACAGAAAAATTCATTAGTAAATAAGAATTACAACAATTACCTCCTCACGGTATTTGAGCTGATAGTTTCCATAACTTGGAAGATTACTCTGGAGCACATGCTCCCCACATCATTGACTTCTTCTTTGAAAGTTTGGGTATTCCTTTCATTCCAAATGTTATAGACAATAGTAGATAGAAGAATAGGGAAAAGGTTAATGTCAGAGGTTCTGATTTGGTTAAACCAAATGGGGATTGAATGAAGGTTTGGGTGATTGGGAATGTGTATATGGAAGTGGTTGAGGCATTGTTTCCATACAGTATTAGAGAAGGGTAACTCAAAAAATAAGTGTTCAATAGTCTCATTGTCTAAGAAGCAAAAGGAACAGTGGTTAGGGGTATGGAGATAGAGAAGTTTGTCCCGAGTTGGCAACTTCTTAAGGAAAGCCAACCATAGTATGAAAGAACACTGAGGGCTATTGCTCTTAGACCAAACCAAATTATGCCAAGGAATATTCGGTATTGGAGGTCTCAAGAAATTATAGGCTGAACCATTAGTATACATTTTTGAAGGACTAGCTAACCATTCCAAACAATCTGGTTTAGAGATATTTAGTTGGTACCATAGGGGTTCTAGGTTACCAATGATCTCTATAGTTGCCTTATGCCATCTCCACTCATTATTACAGATAACTTCGGAGACTCTTGCTGTCATAGGTAGTTCCGACCCATTGATCTCTTACGGAGAAGAGAAGCCCTTCAGGATTCCTCTAGGATGTCAAAGATCTTACCATAAAAGAGTAGAGTTTCCATTCCCTATCCTAATCTGAATTGGTTCCCCATTTTATCCCTCATAAGTAAGATCTTCCTCCAACTCCAAAAATTATTATTGGTAGGTTGGGCACTCTAGAAATTTTTTCTTCTCAAAATAATTATATGCACCCACTTAACCCATAGAGCTTCTCTATCTACAAACAAATACCAGATCCTTTTCCCTAATAGGACAGAATTCCATGTTGCCAAATGTTTAATCCCTAGACCTCCCTTCCTTTTTGGTATACTAATGTCACTCCATTTAACCTTAGCATGAGATTTAGAAACCACCTTCCCTGCCCATAGAAAATTCCTCAGTTTAGACTCTATATCCTTACGAATGGAAGAAGGAAGAATGAAATGGGTATAACAGTACACTTGGAAAGATGAAAAAACAGAAATAACTAATTGGAGTCTACCAGTATAGGAAAGGTTTTTATGAGTCCATTTGTTAATCCTAGCATCAATTTTGTCCAATAAGGGTAAGCAATCCTTCTTAGATAACCTACTTGTTAAGAGAGGTACCCCCAAATGTCGCCTGGGGAGAGTACCTTTCTTGAGCCCAAAAATTACTTCCATTTGCAGAGTCAGATGATCCATATTAGGAGATAAGAAAAACTGACTCTTGGAAGGATTCATGTCCATGCCAGAAAAACTAGAGAAGGTACGCGGACAATTAAGCAACGTTTGAGCTGAACTCAAATCCGCATGGCAAAACATCAGGAGGTCATCAGCAAACAAGAGATGGGTGAGCTTAAAGCTTTTGCATCTCCAATGGTATTTGAAGGGAGAGTTACCATCTATGTAAACATTCAAACTCATAGAGAAAACTTCCATACAAATAATGAAGAGGAATGGAGATAAGGGGTCTCCTTTTCTTAGGCCTGACTTCCCTCTAAAAAATTTAGAGGGAGAACCATTGATCAAAACAGAATAAGAAGGAAAGGATATACATTCTTTGATCCATTCTATGAACTTTATAGGAAGGCCTACAGCTACTAATGCATTTAGAAGGAAATCCTAGTGAATGGAATCGTAGGCTTTTTGAAGATTCACTTTAAATGCGCATCTCTTTTGGTTATTAGAAAGGTGATAATTCTTGAAAATTTCTTGGGCCAACAAAATGTTATCCCCTATTCGACGGTTTTTAATGAAAGCACTTTGGTTGGGACTAACAATGAGAGGAAGAATCTCTCTAAGTCTATTTGCTATGATTTTGGTAATCACCTTGTAGAGCATATTGCAACAAGAGATGGGCCGATAGTCTAACACTGTGGAAGGGTGATCTTTTTTAGAAATGAATGAGATAAAAGTGGAGTTAAGCTTTTTGAGGAGTTTTCCATGTTGGAAAAAATCTTGGATTTCACTAGTAACTTCCTCTCCAATAATATGCCAGGTTTGTTTAAAGAAAATCCCATTAAACCCATCCGGTCTAGGAGCTTTATTAGGATTAAGAGAATTAAACACCTCCCTAATCTCTTGTGCTGAGACTTCAAGAATAAGAGGATTAGACAGATTAATAGGCAATGAATGATGGAAAACGTTTTGCACAAACTCTGTAGAATGGTGAAGAAACTTTTTATCTCCAATAGAACCCTTAAAGTAATCAAGAAATTGATCTTGTATATCTTCTAGAACAACAATCTTGTTCCCATTTCCCACTAATAAAGAATGTATGTTGTTTCAATTTCTGTTAGCCAAGAGAGAATTATGGAAGAATTTGGTGTTCCTATCCCCTTCTCTGAGCCCTTTAATTATGGAAGACTGTTTAAAGAAAGACTTCTGATCTTCTAAAGCTCTAATTAACTCATTAATGGCCTCAGATTCCTTAACCATCAAATGAGAAGACTAAGAAAAAAGTCTCATTTGACCCTGGATGTTATTAAAAGTAATTTGGCAACTCTCAACTCTACCATTCACATCTCTTATTTGACCAGAATTCATAATTTTGAGAGCTTTTTTTAACCCTCTTGAGTTTAGAAACAACACTAAGCATAGGTGTCCCTGAACTTGAAAGGACCAAGCATCCTCTAGTGTCTAAGGAAATTGGGCTGAGAGACTAGAAAATTAGAAAACCTGAAAGGAGAAGATCTCTTCTTCAGGTTTGCTAAAGACCTAACCACTATTGGAGAATGGTCTGAGATGTTTAGGTTAAGGATAACACTATATGAACTGGGAAATCTATAAAAGGAATCTCCACATTGTTTGTTGGTCTAAGTTTTGGAATTTAAATCATACAAAGCATTGCCCTCAAACACTTCCGAAAGTCACTCATCCCATTCATAGCTGAGGGACTTATAGGATCTGCCTCATGAGGTAACAAAATAGCATTAAAGTCCCCCGTTATAAGCCAAGGAAGATTACCTACTGAGAGATTAATGTTTGACAGATCAGACCAAAGATTCTGCCTATGGTTGAGATTATTGGACCATAAACACAAGACACTAAGAAGGATGAAGAGCAGTTCCTAGGGATCACCTCTAAGTGAATCAGCTGGTCATTAGAGCTTAAAATAGAACACAGAAAGCACTCAGGATTCCAAGCTAACACAATCCTAGCATTCGAAGCATGGTTTACATTACTATAAGAAAGCCATCTAGGAAATAGGGAGGAGCAAACATTATTCAAATAGGAAGGATGTAACATGCCAACCCCCTACTAGAAGGGGTAGAATAGTAATTTGTCATAGGATGAGTTGGTTTGGGCTTAATTAGGACTGCTAAGTAGGTAAGTTTTGTTTTAAGCTTGAATTATGTATTTTAATGAATCATAGTTGTTAGATGCATTCAATGGGAGTTATGGTGCATTTATTGTGATTATTGATGCATTAATTGAATGAAAATTTTAGTTTGAATTGGTGGGTAAGGTTATGTTTGAGTAAGACTTGATGAAGTAGTATGATTGAAGTGTTTTAACTTAGTTTTGGATTGAATTTTGAATGTTAGATTAAGGAAAAAACCAATTGGATAAGTGCTGCCAAATTGTGGTGGTTATTCCTAGTGAATGTAGGAATGATCTAGTGACTGATTTTCTTGTCCATTTGGATGCTTAGTGATGTGTTATTGGCATTGGAAGTGATAGGAGTATCAAAACTTGGGAATTTTTGGACGAAAAATTGACGTGTGTTCGGGTAAAGGTTCGGTAATCATTGTTTTATTTCTTTTGGGACCTATAGAGGTTCGAATTGAGTACCGTCAGTACCATTAGATTTCTAATCTTTATACGGATTTTTATGACAAAAAGGCCGAAAATTTTATGAACATGCATTGTGCACCTGCTAATGGCTTCATGTGCATCATTAAATGGTTCTGATTAAGCATTTGATAATGTTTATCTACTGTCACTGTTATAGAGACACATTTGGAGCGTTGATTCATCGACGTTACTGCGACTTCCAGGTATTGGCTCGGAAGTACAGGTGAGTGACCTAGATGGCTCTCGTTCAATTATTACATATCGAATGTGGGGAATAATGGAGGGATTAGGATTGAGTATTGTTTCTGATTGGATTCCGGACAGATGGTCCGATGAATTGGGAGAATTGACATAGAAGTGTTCTGGATGTGATATATTGTGAATATTGTGCTACATGATTAATACTGTGAATACTGTGATACATTGTGAATACTGTGATACATTGTGAATACTATGATACATGGTGAGTATTGTGAATATTGTGCTTCATTTCTTTGCCTCTACTGGGGCAGACTGTTTTATATGGATTGCCAATTGGGCATATGCATTCCATGCACAAATGTATAAACAGATAATAACAACAGTTGTGACCAGAGTCGCCACTGATACTGATACTGAAAAAGAGCCTTGAGCTCGAAAGGAGTCCTACTCCCTAGACGCCAATCGTCCACTGAATACTGTTCACTGTTTATGCGCTCGGTCACAACATTATAATAAAATGTAAAAGTGTCACATGTGCATTGCATACATACTTGACTGAATCCTGTAAATGTGAAAAAGGCATGAATGCCTTATAAAA
>JAOSBP010000007.1:4787499-4807611 GCA_027563825.1 Erythroxylum mucronatum | reverse complement strand
TCTAGTTGTTGTGGATATGGCAATTACTTCGTTAAAGAATAGATTTGAACAATTAACGACATTTGATAATATTTTTAGATTCTTATTTGATTCAGAGAAGTTGAGGTCATTGGATGATAACGAATTAATAAAATGTTGCACTAATTTTATGACGACTTTTTCTCATGATAATATGTCAGATGTGAATTTAGATAATCTTTTTTCTGGATTAAAAGTATTGCAAATGACTTTGCCAAATGAGTTAATTTCATCAGTTGAAATTTTAGAATTTGTTAAAGCTGCAGATTGTTATCCAAATGTTTCAATTGCTTATCGAATTTTGTTGACTATACCTGTGACTGTAGCATCAGTTGAGAGAAGTTTTTCAAAGTTAAAATTATTAAAAACCTACTTAAAGTCATCAATGTCACAAGAAAGGTTGAATGGTTTAGCTATGTTATGTATTAAGAAGGATATGTTGGACAATATTGATCTTGATAATATTATTAATGATTTTGTATCTAGAAATGCACGGAAAAATTGTTTTTCATAAATCAAGATCCTCTGTATATTTGTTGGTGTTATGATCATTTAATATTTAGTTGATTATACAAACTTATAAATTGAGTCATTTATGTTTCATGCAAATATATAAATGTAAGTATATTGTCAATTTATTGGGGGCCCTTTTTTTAATTTCGCCCAGGGCCTATAAAACGATAGGAACGGCCCTGGGCCTATGAGATCGACTACTTCCTTCATAATGAAAAACAAAATGTTCGCTAGTCTTTTTATGTTCTATTAATGTCCAATCTTAATATAACAATGACTAGGAACATTTTAAGAATAATATATAAATGTAATATGAACCTCATAATTATAATTTCATTTTCAATGTATAATTATCCTATGGACTTTATTATATACATCCAAACATGTACAAGATAAAGAATGCCTTTAAATAATTTGTCACTAAACTACAACTAAGGTGATTGACTGTGGGGCATAAATCAACACCACCAACCTGTCTTGTTACATCGTCGTGTCCCCGCGTTGCCTGCTACTCCATAGGCGTTAATCGCCCTTGGTGATGCCAACCAGTGGCGTCGCCACTGGTTTATAGCGTGAACTAGCAGTGAATCACCCTTCATTGTACACACACACAAAAACGCCCTTCATTGTACACACACACAAAAACGCAGGCAGAAACACAGTTAATACAATTCCAAAAATAACAAACACATGAACAAGTTTCCAAAATAGATAAAACATGGTAAAATTAGCAATCTATTTTCATCAATTCCAGAATTCAAAAAGAAGTAGAACAAAGGAACATGCGTGGAAACAATTTCCAAAAGTATAACAATAAGCATACACACATGATTTAATTTTTCAAATCAAACATAGAAACAATTTTAGAAGGTAGAATTTTTCCAAAAGCATATAAGAATAGTCGCCAAATAAAAAACAGTTCTGGGTTTTAATTAAATCACAAAACCTTAATAGTTTATCAAATTAATAACAATCAAGAAGATAATTCAAGTTAAATAATTAAAGGAGCCTTTGATACTATTGTTGGAAACCAATCGTAATCGAATCATGGACGCAACAGAAAAACAAAATTTTTAACAGTTTTCAGTCGAATCCCAATAATTGAATAACGTGAATAATAAAACATGAATCATAAAATAAGAAATTGTGCCAAATTTGTTTTTCCTGTTGGAATCTTTTGAAAGCTTTTCGAATTGTCAACCACAAGTTGTTTACGTGTCCAGCCTCTAAAGATATCTATAGAGTAGCTTCTCAACTCTTTAGAGGAATTAAGCAAGAGTGATGTTTATTCCTGTTTATAGAAACAAGATTAAGATTTTAAAATTTTATTAAAATTAAATTCCTTAATTATAATTAAAGTCATACTCTAATTATAATTAATTTATTTTTAATAAAATCAAATATCTCATATTTGATCTCTAAAATTTCTCAAAATTTATAATTAAGTCCAATTTAATTAAAATTGATTTTTTCTTAGCAAATTGTTCTTTAATGTATGACCCATTAGGTTCCTAATATATTGACAATGATTATAAATTGTAATTCTAATTCACAATTAGAATCAGATAAAATAAAACACTGTTGAATTTATCTTTAATTCTCTAATTAAACAATTTATAATCATAAATTAAAACTGAAATATAACAATATGTCATGATCACCCAAATATCAGAAATATTAAGGTGGTTTGAAGTAACCTGTTGAATCATGTTATGATCTATAATTTAATCCTTTCATCATCCAATATTTTAATTGGACAGAGTATGTATATACTGTCTACTCTTTTCACTCAATCATATTCATTCTTGCTAATTAATAATTGATTTATAATTGATATTTGAATACGTCTTTTCAAATGTCAATACGTCTTTTCAAATGTCAATTCACTCAGACCAGAGAATTCCTTAAATCACTACTAATAAAAAACAGTAGAACATTCTCTCTAACAACTTTATAGTGATAAATTCTTTATTGACTTGCTCAAATATCTCCATATGACTTATACTGCAGCCAAGTATTACCCATTGAATTATCCTAGGACAGTTCATAAGTAGCATCGAAACACAGTAATCCTCACATGAGATACATTGGTAATCTTAAATCTAATGATTAATTATACAACCATTATTATAAGAAAATTCACAAATACATAGATAATATTCCATTTGAGGTTTTGTACCCTTTCCGACATTTCCTCCTGGTATAGCAATTCTTCTTGTAGCAGGTTCCCGACCTTACCTTACCTTCCCCCCATTCTGTCTACTACTGTTTACCTCATCTGGTAGGAACGTAATTCAAGAACCTTTAAGAATGAAGCCAAGGAGGCGGACCAGGTGTATCTCAGGGTAATCTTCCACATTAGGGAGCTTCTCAACCTTTTTTATTGAGAGGAGGTATTTGTGTTTCTTTTGTTTTTTTCATTAGTTGGCTATTTGTAGGTGTCTCTTTCTATGCAGGTTGGGTCCGATCTATTTGTGCTCACTTTGATGGCTAATAGTTGTCTACTCACATACTGTTGAAGGCATTAGAGGGATTTGGACATTCTCACTTCCTAAGATCATCGGATGCCTTTGTGGTCTTTGTGCAAATTGCCTTGGAGTTCCTTATCGTCATAATTGGTGGTGTTTCTGCTTGTGTCTTGTCTGTTGATTTTGTTAGTTTCTTTTTCGCAGGAAATCTCTTGTTTCCTGCTGGGTTTAGGTAGGTTTTGCTGTTAGGAGCGCGCTTTTTGTGTCCTTTGTGACACTTGTATAGAACTTTCTTGTAAATCTTTTGTTTGATTTATTAATTTTTCTGATTTACCAAAAAAAAATATTCCATTTGAGGTCCTTATAGTTGGGTCAATTCAGTAACTTTTCTGTAATAAGTACCCACAAATTATTTTAAGTATCTTCATGCTTTAATTTATGAAATCAATTACTTTATTCGTAAGAAAGAAACATAATGTATACTAATCTTACCATTTCATCAATACCATGTCTTGATAAAACTACAATTAAAAACATTTAAAAATAATTCATAAATATAAATTAAAATTTATAATTATGATCTCATCATCATAATTATAAATTACATAGTAATCATTTCAAGAATTTTATCTTTAGTATTAAAACATCAAATGTAATTAATATATAAAGATAAAGAATTTCTTTCTTGATCATTTTGCTCCTAAACTACCATAAATTAACACAATCACCGAAGAAATAAATAGTGTTGGCTCTTTTGCGTTTCCAGTAGGCGCGATGCAAATGATTTAGTGGTTAGTCTGCGATTGGTTATGCTCCCACGATGGTCAATAAATATCGTTTTGCATTTCAGATAGCTCAAATATGGTGGTGGGAAATTCGAAAGACGATATATTTCATGTCCACAACCAATAATCTCCAAAGTTTAGATATTTCATAGATTGTTTCAAGCAAACATATAGTTTATTCGCATGGACACCAGATAAAGATGTTATAGACATATAAGAACACCAAAATTACCCATGCTCTCACTACAAGCTCCATAACATCCTCAATTGGAGACTAATGGTGCCGTTTCAGGAACTTGGCTGCCAAAAACCTTGGCAATCCTCTCTGTGGGAACCAAGGGTAAATACAAGGATACCCTGTATCCTTTTCCAGCGGTGAGAATCACTGTTTGGTTGTACTTCTCAGAAAAATAAGCTGCAGCTGGTACAACAACCTCTGCAACTTGAGGAAAGAGAGGAAGCTGATTGAGTTTGCGCCAAGCTGAAACTGCACATTGTTCTGCTTTTGGTTCATACTTGGTATAAAGGTCTTTGGCCATAGGCTCATACTTCGAGTATACAGTTTTCGCAAATTCAGTAGCAGTTTCCTTCACACCAGTGCGCTGTACTTCAGCAGTCACTGATCGAGCAACCACTGGGGCCTTCTGTGCTGCCGTTAAGGCTTGGGAGGATACCTGCTTGAAAACTGGTGGCACACGACGGTCCAGTTCAATGACGGATTCGTCCACCTGCAACCAATCAATAGATGGTTTCTAGTCACAAATCACTCTTCACATCTAAATTAGAGACAACCACAAAATTCCAGAATTTAGTTACAAGCTTTGAGCTCAAAGTGTCAGACTTGAGCGTATCGATAACATCTAGCAAATGATGAATTCTTCTGTAACAGTCAAGATTCAACAAGGTTAGCTTTGGCTTATCAGACATCATCTTTTGCTTCCCAAAAAAAGGAAAACAAGTCACAGCAAAACTAGCAAACTAAGCGTAAAGCACCACAAGTACATAGATCTGAAGAACTCAATGAGCAGAACTACAAAATGTTAATTCAACCGATAGCCTCCTACCACCAATCATGCAACAAGTATAAACATCAATGTAATGTCGAATTCAAATACAGACTCAACAACAGATGCCACAGCGGCGATTGTCAAGCAAATGTTGCTGCAAACTCATCTTAACTATCAGATATTAATTTCACGGAAAGACATGCAAAACCCAAAACTATAGTTCCACCAGTTCCGAATGTATGATCATCTCAAGTGTCAACTTACAGGTTTTTCTTGGAAAAAATCAAGTGTATGTTATCCCACCCGTACTAACAAACATAAATCATCATACCCAATCAAGTTTTGCATGACAAACCTAAAATCCAATAGCCAGAGAAGTCATAACAGCACCTAATCCACAAGGGCGATATTTGCAAAGTAAAAAGGACTCACCTTTCGATCAACAAACTTGAGGAGTTCAATAGGGACGTCATGGAATTTGTCGTAGACAGGTCCGACAACATTTTTGACAGTGCCCTCAACGGTCTCAACACCAGGCTTCAAAGGACCGGACTTGTCCTTGGCGTAAAGGTAAAGATTGTTGAAGGTCAGCACTGCATGAATAGCAGCAACTTGCACAAACTCCAGATACTTGAGCCTCGGTTCAACTTCCTTGGTCTTCCGAACAAAACAAGATAAACCCAGAAAAAATATCAACAAACAAGTCAAGAAATCAAATCAAACACATACGCATAAAAGAAGAGAGACGAGCATAGAAAGATTGCCACCATCTGTGCATGCGATGAGTTGAAGGTCCCTTCTTCAGCCATTTCGTTGATCGAAATATGTGAAACCAAATTGAGAATGGAGAATTGTATAATGATGGAATTGAAAGGGGAAGGACTGCGTGTTTCTGAATTCTGATGGAAACGGAAAGATATGGAGTAGAAATTTTATAGGAGAAGGAAATGGTGGGAATTCGGGGCTCTTCTGACCTATTATTGGTTAACCAACGCGTCGTCAACGCCTAGTCTTTGAATCTTCAGTGTTAAGCTTTTATATTTGTTTTTTCTATTTATGTTTCTTAGGGGCTAAGTTCTCAAGTTACTGTCAAACAGAATGTACGATGATAAAATTATAAACGGCGTTAGAATAAACCCGAGATTTTAGGCATAAAATTTTCAGTTCACATTTATATGTATTTTTGTTTCCAGAAGATAATATTATTTTATATGGATTGAGCAATTGGTCTTTAGATGCCACATTAAAAACACACGTCACTTAATTTAAGGGGTGTGGTTGAGTGGCAAGGACTCATTTATCTTTAACCAAAAGTCAGGGGTTCGATCCTTGTCTTTGGGTATGGAGCAGTCTTAAATCTTTGGGCCAGCTGTCTCACCCTGTGAGGTGCCTAAAAGCTAGCGAGAGGATTAGTCACTGAATCCACCGGTAGATACCCTGGTCTAAGACCAAAAAAAAATACAAGTCACTTACGTGAATTTTCAAAAACGAAAAAAATAAAACCATTTTAAAACCCTAAATTTATTTCTAATTCTTGATATATTCACCCACTCTCTGTCTCAAACTTACCCCAATTCATGATCTTCGTCTTTTTCTTTTAAAGCTTTGCAGTTTGTCGATTGTTAAATTATGTTCATAGGTTTGGTTTGTTCTTAATCATTGTCACTAGGGAATGGTTATCCTGTAATGGTTACTCCGGAAGCTCTTGTAACTACTCTGCTTTGGTTGAATGTTCATTTTCTTTTGGTCAAAAAAAAGTACAATCATTTGAGGGAGAATATCCAAAGAACTTTGTTCATGTCTATTAGCATAATTTAAATATACCTGGTGTAATAAACAATTGGATTTTCAAGTGTAAGATGAATCAATATCAAGCTAAAGTTATAATCTTAAATTTTTGCAAACCTGAAGAAGATAGCTGTGGTATGCTCTTTCGTATATTCAATCTCATTGCCTAACATTCTTATCTGATGTCTATATTGAAGAATTACAGGCAAATGACCACAATGTCGGGTTAGCTGAAGTTTATGTAACTATTTTATAGGTGTAGTTTCGATTAATTGATTACTTGCATAAGACTACAACTCTCTCCAGTCGAAATGTTTGGATACTTTTGAACCCTATCTTGGTAAATAGCTGGCAGTGAAAGCTTTAAGTGAGGCATGTTTTCCATTGTGAAGATTATACAACATCTCAAACTGCAGCATAGAAGTTCATGTTATTTAATCTTTTAAGCCTAGCTTAGTAAGGCTAAAAAGTTTAACAACAATTATAAATAAGACTTACCTGTGATATGTGATGAAGCCCATAGGAATTATCTATCAAATCTTCATGTGGTTGTAACATGTAAGGTCTTTGTGCTCGTGGAGATCTTGTTGAAACCTGACCAATCAAACCATCATCTGGAAGAGTAGACTTATTTTTGTCCCTCTGTGCATTCTTCTTTGGCATACAAACGAGACATCCAGATAACGAGCCTCTATTAGGTGACTCATTTTCTAAAAGTTCGCATCAGAGATGAGTTACATGACCACAACTGAAAACTAACAGAGATTTTGAATTGACTTTGACTTCTTAGGTTTTTTCTTGAGTTGCTTGAGGATGAATATACTGTCTAATCAAAGGATAATTGAACTTAAATATCTTTGAGTAGTCAACTTCTTCTGGATACTTCTGATACATAGGAGACGGGTATGTTGGCTAAGTATATGGGAACAATGAAAAGGATGAGCCATATACTGTCTTTGACTCTGCAGAATGCATGTCAGCTTCCATTTGTTGCACAATTCCTTGTATCTTTTGTATCTCACAAACTTTAACGTCGAAGTCAGATCCCATATAATGTATCGAGATGTAATATTTGAGTTTGGCATCAAGATGCTGAATCTGAGCTTTGTATGACTAATACATCTGTTGGATTTGCTTAGAGACTGCATCTACTTTATGATGAGTAGCAACGTTTTGTTGACTGATTCCATCCAGCTTAGAATTAATTCTTCTCAGAACTTTGTTTTGTGCTACTACTTTGAATGTTTGCTAGTTAAGCACTTTGTCAGAAGGATTGGATATGAGTGTACCTTGTGAAGTGATTCATGTGGCTCAGATATAAGGGTTATAGATAACCCTTGTTGATTCATCAGTACTCCTTGATAAAGAAGGAAAGTCTTCCTCGTATGTCTTTGCCATCATACAAGGTATAGGAGTAGGAGTCATAATAGGAACTGTTGGCTTTACTTGACATGTAGACGACTTCAGCATCTCACGAAGAGATTTAGGTCTAGATATTTCTATTAATAGACCTTTAAGATAACTAGACTCGTCTAGATTTGAATCATCTCCATGTGGATGATAATGTTGAGAAGGCATACAATGAGGTTTAGGCTTTTTCTTCTTTCTTCTCCTTCTTACATATCTTTCATCATCATCATCACTATTTGACTCAAGATTGAGACAAATTTCACAATTGGGTTCACAAATAGATGGGTTGACATCCTATACAAATTGTCCACGATGATGACTGACATAAACTAGATCTTCATTATATTTGAAGTAATGAATAGGAAGACCAAATTTACCTTCTGTATGAGAAAATATGGGCTGGATCATAAGTATTGCCCCAGAAATAGAAGGTCCAGATGGATCTTCATTAGGCCGTGTATAGATGGACTCAACAGTTCCATCTCTCAAAGTCTTTAGAATCGGAGGAGATGTAGTATGAAAAGAATGTCAGTGAGGTGCGTGAAACACCTTTTAGTAGTTGGTGATCCATTCAGTAGGCATCAACTTTTCAAGCTCCTATGCCGGTAGTTGCTTCGGGATCTAAATGATAGTAGTCTGATCATTAGAACGATCAGCAACCATGTAAAGAGCATCCGAAGTGGAATTTGAAAAATTAAGGTCCAAAGCATGATTCTGTAGACGATAAATTATCTGGCGATGTAGAGTAGTCATGATAGCTGTAGGATCGTGATCTGCTCCAGTGGTTTGTTTCTAAACTTGTAGAATTTCATATAAAGTGGGATCATCCAACCTGATGTTGAAATCAGGTGTTATGGTCAAGATGACACTTCCATTGTTGAGTGTTGTCAGCAAGGTACCAATAAGTGCATTTTGGTACATTTTGCAGACAGTATCTAGAAGAGATATCCTAACTATAGCAGGTATTCTCTTTCTTCCATGAAGTGTAAGAACAAGGCGTATAGCTCCAACATAAAGATGTATACGATTTGCTTCCTCCATAAAGAGATAAACTCTTTAAGGATTTCAAGCTTCATGTATTGTTCTGCTGATATAGATCTGAGACTACACTGCTCCAATCTAGAACTTTGGATGATTTCTTTAACACGAGGTCTAGAAGTAGATAAGATAATACATATACTTCTCATCCAAGGTAAAGACGACTCACAATATATACTGTACGGACTTAATAAAGGTAAAGACGACTCACAAATATGATTTTTTACAGGTACATGAGTAATTTCTACAAGACTTTCTATACGATTAGATAACACGCGCATTACACTAGAAGGTAAAGGAGACATAGATAAGGTTAAAGACAAATGAACATAGTCGTTTGGTAGTGTTTCCATTAAATAGGGGCTCTCTCCCTACTCACTTTGAGGATATTTAAGAGACAATGTTACCGCCGGGCAAGATGCGAAAGTTCTGGCTCGGATACCAGCACAGGACCCCCAAGGTCACACAGGGAAGTACGACAACCAAACTAGCTAAAACAACTCGTTTACACAAGACCAACGACTAAGCAAAGTCGGATTGTAGGTACTGAGGTATTTGGTAGACAATTGTGGAACAACTTGAGATCTCTTGTGTGACAATTGGTAAGTTTTAGGTACAACGGACGAGACAACAAAGCCTTTTCTGCTCTCTCGGCTACGGGCACACAACTCTCATCTTTTCTTTCAGGAACCTTATTCTCTTCACAACTCTCTCTATCCGAAATCTTATTAGTAGCACTTAATAATTTAGTTTAAAATGTTAATTTTTGATAATGTGATTATTAAATAAACATTTACCTAAGAAATGGTATTTAGGAAATATATTACATCATCAAACATATTATAGTTCTGTATTTGCTGCTATGATTTAGTTGCTCGAAAAGATATCGCAAGTTGGTTTTGTTAATATTTGGGATTCCATCCTACCAAAGTTTTGGCAGGTCAGTTGCGCATCCCTGATACCCTCTCCTGGCTGCATAATCAGCCAATATTCTTAAATTGGATTCCCATTTCGTCTCTACCAAGAACTGACCAAGTGTGGAATAAGTTTGTTTTATGGACGATGCTACAATCATAGTTTGTTTTCTATTAGAAAAGTTATTAAAAACAGTCATCCATGCTGGATTGGTTTACTGAAGATTCGCAATTACAGCCAATTTGATTTGTCAGACCTGATAATGAAAAGGTGAATCTGATTCGGTGAGGTGGGCCAGGAAACAAAGTAAAAAACTGGTTAATTGAAATCTGTTGTCATCAAAGAGTTCCGCTTGATTTGACGCAACCCATTGCAAGAGATGGGTTCTGATTCTCACATCCCATCACACTGAATTTCGATGTTTAAATTTGTTTAACCACCAAGCGAACACTAAATGACCAGTGAGAATTTTGGAGAAGGGACCTTTCAAGGAAAGAGAAGGAAAGAAAAGGAGAATTCAAAACCATATTTAGAGAGGGGACCAGACCAAGTGAATTGAGAAGGAAAGAAAAGGAGAATTCAAAACCATATTTAGAGAGGGGACCAGACCAAGTGAATTGATTTCTGCTAAAAGCGTTAGATCTGTAGGAAACCTATCATGCAGCCCACAGCAATTATAGATAACAATGAGTACCTTCAATCATGCAGGAGGCTAAGAAATTTACAAAAGTTGGCTGTGGAAAGAGGATGACATAACAGTTCCGATTACATATACAGCTAATGTTAACACGACTGCGTTAAAAGAAACGCCATTGTTACATTTCTGACTTAGCAGCCACGGTTTTAATTATGAACCGTTAATTAAATTGTTTTGATCCTATGTTTAATGGTCCAGTCAGGGAACAAACTGCAGATCCTTTCTATCTTCCTGTCAGCTTTCATGTCATAGATGCTCACTTTTACCTCATACACAGAGAGAGAACAGAGGCTTACACTGGCTTGTCAAATTTAGAGAGAGAAAATTTCCTTAGGACACAGTACACAGCAATCTCTCTTCACAATGGAAATGTTGGACAACTTCCTATATGATCTTCTGTAGGAAATAATCAATTCCTAGAATCTGTTCTTCTTTTGTCCTAGGGACACAACCTAGAATCTTGAGAGAGGATGGAAGAAAAGATGAATCCTTTACAGAACAAACGGCAAAGAAGCGCTTCAGGATCCCAGAGTCCGCTAAGGATAAATTCCTAGTCCCTACAAAGGGTCAGTCAAATCTAGTTGGGACAAGATTATGAGTACTACAAGCCTACAAGGCAACGGATTCACTACTTTCCCACAGATCCCAGATGTAATCAAAACCAATCAACTTAAAGCGTAAACCTTTCTTTCTTAATCATCTTGATCAATCTGGAATTTACACAGACATGGGAAGAAACATAAAGGAAACGTAAAGGGTCAGACATTAGAGAGGACTGCGTGAGTGAAAAGAATAAAAGCAATTAACTTGTACATAAGACATTCCAAATATCATTACAACAAAGTGTATATCCATGAATAAGAACAAACACCCATCACTGTTCATAACTCCCTCTGCTCTTTGCTTTCACTTGCAAGTGTAACAAATCAAACCCATCTCAGGAGCGAAATTAAGGGAAAACAAAAATAAAGATGAAATGTGAAAGAATTAGATGATAGATATGGAGATAAAATTAACTCCTGCACCTTGTAATGGCACTGCAACCACGGCTATAGGGATTAGCCTGGGCACCAGGTCGACAGTTGTAGTAGGAAGCACCACGTCTAGAGCAAGGCACAGTGTTCCTTTGAAGCGCTCCATAGCTGATGTACTTGGTGGTAGCTAAAATACGCCGGCTAAACTCTGAGTCAAGCCCAAACTCTTCATCCGCATCGAAACCCAGACAGTCCGCTATTGACCCTTTGCAGGGTGATCTGGTGGGCATCCAACCCAGATGGTGTTGGAGGTCCCCACCTGCTTGGACAGTGGAAGAAGTCAAGATGAAGATGAACAGGGTAGCACAAATCAGGAAACAAGAACTGAACAACTTGGCCATTGTTGGTCACTGAACCCTCCGCTTTCTTTCAAACACAGTGTGATCCTTCTTCTGAGATCCGGTCTTTCTTTGGATTGATGGTTTTCTCTTTCTTTTATTTGGAGGTGAGAGGGCAGTGGCGGTGAGATAGGGGCTCTGTTTTGCAGAGCTAGATGTCCTCTATTCTCCTCTTGGACTTAGAAATTGAAGACTTTAGGCCGAGAATGAGAGGGAGACTTATAATGAACAAGAGGTGAATAAATGACTCTGATGTGGATCTTTATTTACCAAAATGCCACCATGCCATTGGAAATTTTTATGGACAGCCACGAAGGTTTAGATGGGGTATAATGGGAAGTCCAGAGGTAAGATTTACATGTGATACTTTTAATGGGGAGGGAAGAGAAGAAATTAAAAAACAAAACAGAAAGAAAGACGAGAAAGGAGGGCATGTCATGTAGGGTTTACTTACGTTTCTTTAATTGGAGAGACCTATTCTTCCAAGAAATGTCCGTTTCAAAGGATTCCATTCCCATCTCTACACCCCAACACCTTTTTAGATTTCTAATTTTTTAAATATACTCTCATCCTCATTGTAACTTTCCTCTTTGAGAATTCCTATTTTTTCAAAACACCCAGACCCCTTCAACTTAACAAGAATTGAATTGCCCTACTTATAAATGGAAAACGTTATCCAATTATTGTCTAATCTATTTCATGAGTAACCATTCATTAAATTTTTGCTCATAGAAGAGAATAATCACATAATAATAAAAACAGGTGATCTGTTTCTTCTAATAAAATACATGTCGTTTGCCGGCCAAAGATTACTTGTCCAATGAACGCGTAATATAGACTTATTTTTTATTTATTTAATTTTTACGTTAAGGAAGCAAAACTGAATCCAGATCTTCTATCCAATATTACTCTGTCTTATTCTGTCTCATAGAATCTCAGTCATTTATTTTGTGGAACCCACGTAGGATCCATGCGAGACCTACATAAATAAATGGTTAAAATTTATTGGACACGATAGGACACCATAATATTGAACAGAGAATCTACACTCGCTAAAACTGAGTCATTATACTGAAATTGGGCTAGACATACGAACCAATTTCTTTCTCAAGTTATCCTATTTTACTTGGGTCAATTTTAGGTCTTTAAATCTGCTATTCTCATTCTGTCATGCTCCCTAAATAAATCCCAACCATCCGTCAGAACAAATTGAATGATTGAAATTTATTCAAAAACAAAGCATGGGAACAGCAGATGTGCTCTCCCATTTTAGAGCACTGTCAAATTTAAAAAAGGGGTACAACGGCTAGAAGAAAGAAGAACATAAGCGCGTGTATACCGATTGCTGTGCCTGTGACTCCGTCCCCAAACGCACATTGCATGAATAAATTTAAGGACGGCGTTAACCAAGAATAGCGTTGATGTGAGTGGCACGTCGCCGTTAAATTGCGAGCGTACGTGGGACCCTTACAGATCACCATGACGGTGCTTGCGCGTCCCCAAAAACATACGCTACCTAAGCCCAGCTACATCTAGCTGTCTCCTCATCAATCTTTTAATTTGATATATATATTCTATAGTAAAACAAAATCAATAGACATTAACATATCATCCTATAAGATATCTTCTACCTTCGTCAATACCAGCTTAGACCCCTAATAATTCAAAACTCTTCTCTTAGTCAACTTTTTAAGCCTCAACCTCAAGCTTATGTCCATACCAACTACAATCTAAGTTAGCTAATCAACTTTTCTGCACAGATGATCAAAGTCAAAAGGTCGGTATCTCCCCCCATAACCAAACAACTCTATCCAAATATTTTACAAGTTCCAAGGACAACTTCAAGAAACACACAAATTTCTTGCAGACTATAAAATCTCTCTCATGTGAAGTACTAAAGGTTAGTTAGCTCCTATGACATCCTGTCATGTAAGCAATGTTCAGGGATCGTGCTAACACGAAGGGAGTAAACAAAAAAAGGATCCTTAGTGGTTATGTTAGGACGCCATGAACTGATGGGCCCATTTTGTAGATTTTGAAGACATCAGAATCAAAAGACCTTGAATGTTCCAGCTCCTCCAAATCGCCCAAAATGTTGAAATCCCTGTCTCAACAAAATTTCGGTTAGAACCGAATTGAATATTGCCACCACTAACACTATACACATATTGCTTACAAGTTTCTCGCAAAAGCTATCTCAAGATTTCACATAAAAACACACACAAAAGCGAATACTTGACGTACTACGTTAAAGAACTGCAAAGGGTAATAAGTACAAAGCTAGCTAGCAACGAGGATATCAGTTCACAATCCTTTACTCCAACTTGTGCTCAATTTGATTCCCCATGTAATAAAGGCAAGAAGTGGCAGTTTCACCTTCACTAACAAGAAAATGCTAAATCAATCACTTATGCAAAGCAAACATCTGTCTGCATTAGTAATGTTCATATACTTTACAAACAACAGGGCCCCCATAGCTAATTGATAATTGAAGGAGATAATATATAACATGTGAGGTCTTGAACCATCTATCAATTGTATAACTTATCTTTGGAAGGTCAGCATGCCCCTATCATTCAAAACTTTATGTAATTTCAACGAAACTTCTAGCTATAAATAGCTAAGACCACATTCATTGAGATCAAATTTCTAAATTTCAAGTAGGACCCTGTAACATTCTCTAGCAATTCCAGAAGCAGTTTTAGGAAAAGGCCAATCAAATTCGCTCATTAAGTAACCCAAAATTTTCTATGCAGGACATGCGAACTATCCATCTCACACATCACAAAGTAATGTTCCAAGTGCATTACGCAACATATGAGTAAATCATATTATCAATGAATGCAAATTGGCCACGAAATGTCAGCAGAAGAAAGACTTTTCTTTGATAAACAATCGTCTTAAAGTGTACCAGTCCACAAATAATGAAGCCATTACAAATAGCTCAAGCAAATCAATGTTCAGAATCTAACTAGTTGTGTTTTGAGGCAAAAAAGATGGATTTGTCTAACTTTCTTGCTCCAGTAAAAATACAGGAGTCCTAAGGCTATTTTATGCTCCTTGACAAATGTTTTCCCGAAAATTTAATCCTGGAACTTAATATTTGAACTTTCTAGACTGCGTGACAATTAAGGGTGTTACAACCTTCAGTTAACCAGAAGCAATTGCTAGGATTGGCAAAGGTGCTTTGTATCAAATGACACTGAAATACCGTCATGTATAATAATATTTTTTTCTAGTCTTTCCTCACATTGTTATGAACCAATATTCCACTTCACACGTAATGGATGCACACGGTCCATTTTCCATTAGTAACTTGGCACTCGTTTGAAGGCATATGACACCAATCAAAAGTCATATATCTATCAGTTGACTAGCCTCAAAGAAAAATAAAGAAAACTTGAAGACACTCATTTAGAAAATGAGAAGGCACTATTAGCAGAAGAAAGGAAACAAGCAACCTTTAGAGATACAGCAGTTCCTCATGACTACTGTTCTTCATAGTATGGAGGTGTTGACTGAACACATAAGTCATTTTCATTGGTTCCATCATCACCATCATCATCCTCAACTGCATCTACCCAGTTACTAGGGTGACGTTGCGAAAAAACATGGACATTAGTTTGTGACCTATCTGAGACCAGAAAGTAACAAATAGATGAGCTTACAACATAAGGCGAAAAATTCTCAAATGTTTATTTCCAAAAATCAATCAATGAGTGCTAACCTTGAACATGCCCGCCATGATCTTCCTCCATTTGGTGGCAGCTAATTTTTGCAGTCAAGAAAGTGTAACATAAAACAGAAATCATGTAGTTCAAGTAATAACACTATTCAATTATATGGTGCAGTGAGGCCATATATAATCAATTCCAAGTGTAATGAAAGGTAAGTAGGAGTTCAGTATTATCCAGTTGGACTTCTTGTTAAAAAAAAAAAAAGGAATGATTCTTGGATCTAACAGCAGTACTTTGATGTCCTGGATGCATGCATAAACATTTTAGCAATAAGAGGGAAGATGTATGAGAAAATACTTAAGTAGTCCAAGAAGGCTGACAAAACTTAAATAGAAAAACTACGAAAGCAAAATGTAATATCTAAGATACGAGTTAGGATCTGCAAGGACATTTTCCCTTGTAGTTGAATCTTTTGATAGTTGCATTGTCTTAATCCTACGAATTTCCCTCTCCTCACTAACATCCAAATTTCTTTCACCTTGAGCCTGTCTTTCTTCAGTGCCACCACCAGTTCTTGCTCCACCCCCTGCACAAATTTGAAGTAAATAAGTGTTTGAAGCACAGAAGTATCATATGGCAAATGAATCAATACAGATTTTACCTGAAAGATCTGACCAAATTTTTGTATGAGCAGATGGATGCTCGGAGGCATTTACTCTGCACCTCTCTTCTTGTCCTTGAGACCCGATTCCATGCATAGCCTGACCATGCATTGTTCTGGTTTGTTGGAGAGGATCTGAGATATTTCCTTCGTGAAGCTGGGATATAAGCATAGTCGCCAATACAAGTGTAGCATCAAAGTTTGACGTTGATCCATCATCTAGACCAAATTGTGGTGCCATTAAAATAGGCCTGTTTTCATTGCATGTTGTTTTCCAAGATAAGAGCCATCTTATAAATAATTTAGTCAACAACATAGGTAAATTCATATCATTATAAAGTACAATTTTCTGCTTAAATTTCAAGCAAACACTAAGAACACTGATGATAATGATAGTCAACCCCTCTGCATTAATGACAACCACCGGTGACGCCCATATTATTCTCGTTTAAAGTAATGTAATCAACTAAGGGCCAAACTCTTAACTGCTTCACAAAACTAGAATCATACAAGTCCATTTCAAATTTGATAATAATCAAGAAAGTGAGTGATGGAAATTTTTGTTTCAAGTGAGATACTATGTTCAGTGATGGATGGTGAGATGTTATTTGTTGGATAAGAATTGTGGACTTATTGGACTTGCAATGTGATAGCATATGGTCCACATTAAGAATTGAATTGTTTTTCTTTATTTATTTATTTCTTCTTCTTAATAAAGGTCCGAAACAGTGTCATTGGACCAACCCACAAATGCTTGTTTCAGATGAAATGCAGATCAAAGGAAATGTATGCCTATAGCTAAATACTTTAATGGCTGCTGATTATAAACGCATAATTCTAGCTCTGATTGACAGAAGGCAAGGTAACAAGTCAGTGGTATTTACTATTTTTATCTCTCATAAGTATGTTATATTACACTTCAAGTCCCAAATCGCATACTGTGCAACTCTCAAGGAATCATTTCTTTCTCATTGCAATGGTCTTAATGTACCAAATTAACACCTAGTGTACTGCAACGCCATGAATGTAAGCCACTGAGAGTATGAACTTAAAAGCTTCTTACTTTCCAGCTTTCTCAATGTACAAATGAATGTCAACTTCACAACCTTCACAGAAAGACTGGAATGCCTGCAATTCAAGATACACAGACAAATAGATGAACCAAATTGGTCATTGAACTATATATTGTAACCAGAAACAATATATCAGGACTGCCTTGATAACAACAATGATTAGGTTGTAAGAGTTTTTGCTTACAAGGTGCCACTGGTTATTACTCACGAGAATTAACTCTTTATTCAACAAACATAATTAAAAGTAGCAGGTAATATTGAAGGGCTTGGAAATTGCACCTTCAATTCCTTCATACCAAATGTCACATCTACAGGATCTCCAATGTGAGTATAATGAACAAATTCTTCTGTGGGATCTATCCAAAGTTGAGTATGCAATGAAGAATCATTATCTGTAGTTATAAGATTATAACATTAATATCTAATTTGTGATAAGTCACCAATTCAAAACAAAGAATCCTAATCTGCAGTTAGAAGGATACAACATTAATATCCAATTTGTGACAAGTTATCAATTCAAAACAAATAACCATTGTCTGCAGTTAGAAGATAACAACATTAATATCCAATATGTGATAAGTCACCAATTCAAAACAAATGAACTACTCACCTTTGGTAGGGTCTATATAACTTCTAAGTTCAACAGCTTTTCCTCCTACTTCACTTGCAGCATCAGAAGGTAAAGAAGTAGTTTCTGTTGCAATTATAGTAATCTCCTGCAGTGATGATTGAAAATTACCCAGCAATCTATTGAGGTCCCGAGGCCTTACTACTAAGCTGGTAGGGAATCCTCTCCTATCAAGGGATAAGTGTTGAATGTCGGGCTCAACATTGCAAGTAATCCAATAGGTTTTTCTTGAACCTGTGGCATTATGAATTGGTTTAAAGCCTACAAGGAATTGAAGAGATGCACCTTAACAAGATCAAGCAGAATGATAGAGGCAAGTGCAAGGCAGAAATGACAAGACTAGAATATATAATTTGAACCAAAAGTCCCTATACCTTGGTGCTTGGCGAATTTTTTTAACTAGCTAACAATAAACCCTATTTCCACATAAATTCACAAGATGTATGACCATCAACCACTGAACACCTACCACTACAAACCATATAAAAGGTCGACATCTCATCCCTGATGTTGACATTTATTAATTAACTAAACAGAAACTTTACCACTGAAGCATTCCAAAGTCCACTGCACTTTTGATGCATCGGGAGCAGGCAACTGTACAGTGAGATGATCAATGTTTGCAATTGGCGTCCTAAGAACAGAACATAATGCCTGAATTCCACACGCGTTTCAGTAAGGATAGTAAAATTTGACAATTCCAAATCCCATCCTAATGAAAGTTGAAGAAAGGATAACAATCAAACCTTCAAAAGAAGGCTGCACTTTACTTGATTGCCAGATATAGTGTAGATATCGAAGAAGCTGGGCTTGAAATTAATAGATTGATAGGCAGATCGTGATGAATTTATGGTGTGAAAAGACAGCTGTAAATAAAACCAAAAACATAAATAACATAAAACTTGATTGAACACTCCATTCAAACTAAGCTGAACCAAAGTAAACGAATATTTTTACTTACCATTCAAAACCTAGAACCATAGGTTCAGATACTAACATTAACACATTAGAAGCAGTTGATGCAAGTCAAAATCAGCAATGAAGTAACTAAGTTGTGAGGTGCGAGGGGCGTTTGGAGAAAGGGAAAATGAGGGAAATTACCAGAGAAGGAGAGGCTTGAATGTCAAGTTCACTGCCAACGCGTGCTAGGCACGTGATAGACCTGGCCAAAGTCTTCAGGGGGTTGCCGCTCACACTAAATTCCATCTCCTTCTTTCTCTTTCTCTGAGAAGTTGGCGGGAACAGGAAACTTCCAAGTAACCCAACCTTGCTTTGCCTGTCTACCCCTGAATGCCATCATATTCACGTTATATATCACTATAAACGCATCCTCTATTCCAATAACCTAATTTAACCGAAACCATATCCTCTGTCTAGTATTACTCTATTTTATTCTGTCTCATAGAATTTTAGCTATTTATTTTACGGGACTCACGCATGTCTCATGCGGGTCCCACATAAATAAATGACAGAAATTTATTGGACACAATAAGACACCATAATATTGGACAAGGGATCTAAACTCAATTTAACCTATTCCGTTGCCAGCATAATATGACGTAGTTTAACTATAAACGATGAAAGTGTTCATAGTAGGGTAATCTGACATTTTGATCCGTTTATAAATAACCTGAATCTGAACCTGAATGTTAGGTTTGATAATTTTATGAACTTGAACCTGGGCCTGAACCTAAACCTAAAGAACCTACAGGATCGGTTAATCTATTTTCAAGTTCGGTTCTCAAGGACACCAGAACCTATTCATATCAATATATATGATAAAAAATTATAAAAATAATTGATAAAAACAAATACAAATTATTTATAAAAGTATGTATATAAAATCCATCAAAGATTAATCTAATATGTTAAACCCAAGCAAAGTAAAAATAAGCTAAACAATATCTTATAAAAGATCCATACTAGAAAAAAAAAAGATAAACTATTAAACATTGTTTAATGTTTATAATATCTCATAAATATCAAAGCTAATATATGTACCTTAAAAAACTAAAATTGTAGGATTTCTTAATAAATGTGTTTTACACTTATTAATTTCTTT
>JAOSBP010000007.1:4736982-4753663 GCA_027563825.1 Erythroxylum mucronatum | reverse complement strand
AGAGAAATTGCATATTAAATTGTCTTGAAATTGTGATCTGTGTAATTAAAATGAGAGAGAAATTAAAGGTTAATTTTAAAAGTAAAATAATAAACATGCATACAAAGTCAAGAATGACGCTTATTTTGAATAATTAAAATGTATCTAAAACGACACTTATTATGAATAAGAGGGAGTACTAAATTAGATGTTCAATAAATACACAAGTGAGCACAGGCCATATCATAAACAAATACACAAATAGACAAAAAGTACAGATGAGAATTTGTCTTATACTTTGGTCACGAGAGCAATCTTTAAAGGCAATTAGCAATTGTTCTCTGATCCACAAAGGGTATGAATTTGGGCCATTAGCAATTGTTCTTTGATCCACGAGAGAAATTCAGTGACAATTGGCTCTCTATTTTATTAGGAAATTAGGAAAATGGGATGAGTTATGATATTACTTGGAGCCAAATAATTATGAAACATTTTTATATAATTTTAAAATGTTAAAATCACTTAAATTTTATAATATAATTAACATATAAAGCATAATAAAGTATAAATCATAATTCGTACTTTAGTCTAAAACTTGATCTTTTTCTTTTGATTTTCTTTAAACTATTTTTGAAATTGACCCATCTCATCTATCGTAGTTTCAAGTATCTAACCTCTAATGATATCTACAAAACATGTTGAAATAACTCTACAAAAATTGTAGAAAAGGTTAGGTAATAAATGTTAGCTCCCTTAAAACCTAAACCTACTAATAATAGATTTTAGATATTTTAGTAACTTAACTAAAATCAAAATTAAAATTAAAATTAAAATTTAATTAGAATTACAATTAATGATAATAAAATACTAATTATGACCAAATAAAATTTAATATCTCTTATTGATTCTCATTTATTATATATATTATATTTAATCATAAAGTTTCTCAAACTTTACAATCAAGTCCAACTTGATTAAAACATCTTTTTTCTCTTCAATTTATTCTTTTTGTGTGACTCATTAGATTCTCAAATATGTTGTCAATGGATACAAATTATAACTCTAAATCATCTTTAGGATTAGACAAATTAAAATCTCCAATCTTTTTAATTTTTAATTCTCTAATTAAACAATTTATATCCATAAATTAAGATTGAAGTCTGGCAACGCATCGTGAATATTCAAATATTTAAGAATATCAAAGTGGTGTTGACTAAATTTTTTGTGCATAATTTTTCATATAATTTAATCCTTTTATCATACAATGTTTCAATTAGATATAGAATATGGATATAATGTCTACTTTATTTGAGTCTAATTATGTTAGTTCTTCATCATAAGTAATCGATCTAATTAATGACATTTATAAATTATTTTACAAATTTTCATTCAATATTGGCTAAGGACTTTTCGAATCAATATTAAACAATAACAACAAAATATTAAGGTGATAAATTCTACATCGATCACTTAACTACCTCCATATAGTTCATGTTATATCCAATGACTACTGACTGAGTTACCCTTGATTAGAATAAGTCATAAGTAGTATCAAAACATAATAATCCTTATACGAGATACCTTAGAGATTTCAAATCAAATGATCACTTATATAATCATCACAATGAGAATTTTTGTAGACATATAATTAATGTCCAAATGGATTTCTCATATGAGTTCAATTTAGTGAACTTGTTCTTTAACATACAGTCACACGTTTGTTTAAGTATCTCCCTACTTTAGTTTACGAGATCAACTACTTCCTTTATAAAGAGAAATATAATGTTTGTTAGTCTTTTTACACTCTATTAATGTCTAATCTTAATAGAATAATGACTAGAAAAAATTTAGGGATAATACATAAAATACGATATGAATCTCATAATTATATTCTCATTATAATTTTAGTGGCAATGTATATTTATCTCATGAAATTTATTATATACATTTGAATATGTATAAGATAAGGAATTCCTTAAAATTATTTTATCACTAAACTATAACTAGTCGATTGGTTGTAGGGTATAAACCAATAATATCCTACTTTCATTAAGCCAATCATTTAAGTATCTCATACCATATATTTATGATAACGGATAGAGTACGGATTGTTACCTCGCTATGGTTGGCCTAAGTAATTTACCTGTTCTTTTCTACTAGCTCTCAACAAGAAGCATTATGTTGTGCAATGGTTGTCCTGCCCATATAACTCACACTATGATTGCATAGCTTTGGCTGTAGATGAAGATGCACCTTGTATGTTGCTCAACTGCTTGGTGAGGGTTGTGATTTGTGCCTATAAAGTTGTAACGGAGTCAATTGGGATCATATCTTTTTGCTCCTTTTGCCCCTGTCTACTCCTCTCACTTGACCACATACAACTATTGCTCGCTAACTCTTCCAAAAGATCATGAGATTCATCAACAGTTTTTCTCATCACAGATCCCCTAGCAACTGCATCAATGGATCCTCTTATGCTCTGATTTACACCAATGTAGAATGTTTGTAAAAGGAACTCCCTCGGAAGGTTGTGATAAGGGCAGCTTCTCTGTAATTCTTTAAACCCCTCCCAAGCTTCATATAAAGACTTCCCATCACTTTGTTGAAAATTTATGATTTCCTTTATGATTCTTGTTGCCTTGGTCAAAGGGAAGTATTTAGCAGGGGATGCTTGGGCTTGCTATTCCTAAGTAGTGATCTGCCCTGAATTGAGTGAGTTATACAATGCCCGATCTCTCAAAGTGAAAGAAAACAATTGCAACCTAACGGCATCGTTAGACATCCCATTAAACCTGAAGCTGTCACAGATCTCCAAAAAATTTGCAAGATGGGCGTTGGTATCTTCATTGGAAAACCCATAAAATTACACACTACTCTGAAGTATAATAAGGAGTGTCGGCTTGATCTCGAAATTATTAGTTTAAATCGCTAGCCTTGCAACTCTTTGAAGACTGAAACCTAGCCTCATAAAGTCCATTAATGTCCTCTCAGCTCCTTTTTGCTCTCCTTCTTCTGCCATATTTCTTTGTATATTGTCTTGGCGCTTCGCTCTTCTCAACTCTCGTTCGTGCCTTATGAAATATGATAACTCTTCGTCACTAAATTCAATAGACCTTCCCGTGCTCCTTGCCTTCATGCACCTACAAATACATAAGGAAAAGTATCAAAAAATTCTTAAATCAAAGTAACCCAAACTAAACAAGATGTTAAACAAACAATCTTCGGCAACAACGTCAAAACTTGTTGATTGCAAAATAAACTACTGGTGACTTTAAACATGTGCAACTTTAAACTTAATGCTCAATCGTTAAAATTTCACACTTTAGCAATATGACCTATAATACACATTCCCATAAATTCACAATTATACCCAATTTCTCCTAAAGATACTTAATTTTTTCTATCCTAAAACACTTTAAACAAAATTTAGTTAATTAAGACCTATACTAACATGAAAGCAAAAACAAGGTAATATCTAAATGGAAATAAAACTAAAACTAACTCATGGATTGCCTCCCATGTATCGCTTATTTACTATTGTTAGCTTGGTGTACCTTTTTCGCTCACAGTGGCTTATATGAATTGCGTTGTAGCCTTACTGTAGTTTTTATAACCTTTAGGTGGGCTAACTTCTAATGCTTTTCACCACTCTTCCTGGAAAACAACTTGACATGACTCTTTAGCCTTGATAGCATCTAAAAATTTAAGAGAATTACTTTTGACATTAGAGATTATAAATGTATCCTCTCCATCCACTACTTTTAAATTTAACTTTCCTCTGTAGACATCTATAAGTGACTTAACAGTTGCTAGGAATTGCCATCTAAGGACACATGATATTTATGAATCTTCTTCTATGTCCAAAATGATAAAGTCAATCGGGAATGTGAACTTATCAACCTTAATAGGTACATCTTCTATTATTCCCCTAGGATGTTTTAATGATCTATCAACCATTCCAACATATATCCTTATCAGTTTAAGTTCTTCCATTCTCATTTTCACAAATGTAAGGAATCATATTTATGCTAGCCCCTAAGTTTGCTAAAGCCTTATCCACCTTTAAACTAACAACAATACAAAGAATATAGAGATTCCTTAGGTCAGTTTGCTTTTCTGCTATTTTGTTGTTTTTGTTAGAGATCTTCTCATTTACGCTTCAGTCTCTAACTTCTTTGAGTCCTCCTTGTTTAGTGTTATCTCTTTCAATGATTATGTACTCTTTGGTTTCTACAAAAGAGGTTCAACAAGGGACAATTCCTTCTTCAACTGTTCTAAAAGATCAGGGAACTTATCTAACTCTACCTCTAATGATTTCCTCTTTGCTCCGATAGGATATGGAAGTGGAGGTCGATACTCTTTGACTCTCTTTAGATAAAATCAACATTCAACTTTCAGGTGACTCTAAGTAATCACTTCCTTCTTTTCTTCTTAAAGCCTCTTCTCAGTGGTCTTGGTGATTACCATTATTCTCTCCATGAGAATTGTCTCTGTTATGCTCGATAAACTCCTCTTCGATTTTTCCACCACTGCCTTTGCTAATTGGTCAATTCTAACCTCCAATTTTCCTATAGAAGCGTTCGTTTGCTGATGCTTTGTCCTAGATTCTTGAATGAATACCATAATCAACTTATCCATACTAAGTTTCTTTAACTGTGATGCTTGTAGTTGGAATCCAAATGGAGGGTTATTTCATTGTTATCCTTGATTACTTGTCAAAAAAGTTAGGGTGATTCCTCCAATCAGGATTGTAGTTATTACTATAAGGATTATTTTGGGGCCTTAAAGTGTTCCCCAAATAATCCATATGTTTGGGCTGAAGTTATTGACCTTCTTGTCCTTAGTCATCAAGCTCGAACACTTCACATTGCATTACCCTTCCTTGTGGAGTCGTAGTTAGTCTATCTATCTTCTTTCTTATGGCCTCCACTTGACTTACCAACTGCGTCACTGCATCTACCTCGTAAACTCCCATTGGCCTAGTAATTCTTGCTCTAGTTGAGCACCAATGGTAGTTATCCATGGCCATGTCTTTTATCAACTCTTGGGCCACTTCATGTGTTTTATTATTCGACATTCCTTCAATTGTTACATCTATCAACTGCCTCGTACTTTGACTTATCCCATCATAGAAAGTTTAGATTTGCATTTAAAGTGGTAGCCCATGATAAGGGCATCGTCTGAGCATCTCCTTGAATCTCTCCTATATGTCGTATAGTGATTCACCTTCAGCTTGGGACTATAACAAGATTTCATTCCTCAACTTCGCAATCATTGCAAGGGGAAAGTACTTTAGTAAAAAATTCTCCACCATTTCATCCCCTATAGTAAGTGACAAACGTGGCATAGAATTTAGCCACCGTTTAGCCTTTCCTCTTAGGGAGAATGGACGTCATCATTTGCTCCATTGATTTTAAAAGTATTAGAGATTTCAAAAAGTTGGAGATATGAACATTGGGGTCTATATCCTAAAGTCCATCAAATTAGATTGATTGTTGCAATATCTGGATGATGCTCGACTTGAACTCAAAATTATTCACTTAAATAGTTATTCTCACTACGTTAGACTCCACACCAGTTAGGTTTGGCCTAGCGTAGTCGAACATCGTACGTGTTTGGTTTCTCATGTTATAAGATTCTTCCATGTCCACGTGAGCTTCCAAGCCTTCTATCTGACAGTCTAGTTCAAACTCTTACAGATTGTTCCTACAAAGATTCCTCTGCGTTGTCCTCTCTATTTCAGGATCCATTTCTATTAAGCCCTTAGATGTTCTTCAAATCATAAACTGACCAGGAATCTAATTCTAAAACTAAACAAACTAAACAAATAAAATAACGTAAAACAAAAACAAGAATAAAGCAAAATAAAAGACACTAAAGTAATGACTAGATTAACAAAACTAAGGTTATCGTAATATTAATGCCCCCAACAATGGCGTCTAAAACTTGATTGTCTTTTCCTATATGTCTTAATTATGAATTAACCACAAGTGTATAGCGTAGTTGTAGCTAGTATCTGCAAGTATGGGTCGATCCCACAAAAAAAGATGAATACTAGTAGTTACTATTGTACTATTATCTAGTATACGAGTTTGGTTTTGATTTTGAATTAAAGAAAATAAAACTTAAGCAAATAAAATAAAATAGGTAGCAATATTGAATAGAGAAATAAGAAATCACTTAGGAAATTACCTATAACGAGAATTAATGTCTAGGTTTCAAATCCCCCTAAAAACCCTGAACTAGTTGATCTTTTATCATGCAATTGTTTTATTGACTATTGGATCGTGAAAAAACCAATAGTATGCTAAAATCTCTCTCAAGCCTAATAACAAATAATCCCAAGTTCATCAACCGAATTACTCAGGTTAAAATTTATAAGATTGTTTTACTAAATTGTGAATTCCTTTATTAGGTTTAACCCTAATCCGAAGGATTTATGACATTCTATCTCTAGGGTTAAAGTCAACTCTTTCCAATTACGGTATATTTATTCATATAAGGATTTCTCAATCTCTATGTTATGAAATCAAATTATGATCTAATATTGTGGATCTATTATAACATAAATTAAACACATAAATAAATCACAATAGATCAATCAAAAAATTTGCATTAAATAAAAGTATCAAAACATTAAGGCATAAATATAGGGTTCATCTTATCTAGACACTAAAAAAATTTAGTTACACATGATAGAAAACAAAATCAAAGATAAACAAAAAGACGGATGAATAGGAAGTAACAAATTCATAATTCTAAATCTCCATTTTATCTCCTTGCTAAATGAGGAAAAGTCAAACCTTCTCCAACAAATCTTCAAAATCTCCTAGAATCGACCTCCAATCTCTTTGAATTGCCCCATAGGGAAGTTGAAATCTTGCAATGATTGAATAGAAAGCACATTGACATTGCGTATTATTGTATTTGAGATGTGATTTCTCAACCCGATGTTATGGTAGAAAAGACTTGTATCGAAGACAATTTAGGGGAATTAAAAAAGTGCTTGAGCCTATGTAAAACCAAAGCTCGATCGAGCTCACTCAAGTTTGATTAAATATGTATTTTTATTTTTAAAATTAAAAACGATGTCATTTCACTTCATAATTTTAAGTTTCTAGCTTCAACCCAAAATTTAAGCCCAATCCAAAGCCTGGACAACTCAGGTTTGGCTTGGTCGGGTCGGGCTTGACTAATTTTGCCAAGCTTAACCGTGACCTGTAATTGGAGAACCCTTTCTTGAATTTTTCAAGCATATTCTTTTCTGCCTACTAGTGGATGCCAATCGCTTTCTAGGTCTTTTTGGCTCTCAACTGGCTTAATTCGTTGTCTAAAGCGACAAAACACTACTTCTGCCTGCTCTCTTAAATGCCTCTGCACTATAAGCTTATGCCAAGCTTCGTCATCCTCAGAAAGCGAAAGAAATACTGGCACTTTGCGCTTTATCATCAAACTGAACCCTGTGAAATGTAAGAAACAATAAATAGGTAGGCATACAAATAAGGCAAGATTGAAGAAGACTTGCGAGGAGTATATTTCTGAACAGCCAGATGACGTAGGTGTAGCCGTGCACGACAAAAATCTTGTACTCTGTATTATATTTGGTTGGAAGTTTGGAGTATTTTGGTGGAATAAGGAATCATCAACTTGCAAGATTAAAAGTCAGATGCTTTTAATATTGAGTGTTAAATTAACCAAAGTGTCAGTGAAGGCCGTCGTCTCCTTTAGCATATTCTTATATGTAAAAGCACAAAACACCGGATATTCTGAAGAGTTGGATATTCTGATCTCTTTCAAGAACACAAACGTGGGGAAATTGGAAATATTCTGTGAAACAAAAGGATCATCCTCTGAAATCACCTACTCTTCCATGTCAAGTAGTAAAACCGTTCGGACATGTTACCGTGTCCTAAAACGCCACCTTTCTTCTCTTTACCGTTACTCTAACCTCAAAATACCGGTATGCACGATAACTAAACAAACCAATCGTCACTAATGAAATAACTTGTCTTCCCTCCTCTCACTACTTGTTTTTGCTTGTTGACACAACTACCAACATCACCACCTTCTAGTGGACGTAAACGGACATGCCAACACGGCTTTCCGTTGAGTATATTGGGATTTTTGGGAAGGATGTCAACAGCAATGGAGCCACTCATCGAGGCCACCACGCATTCAGACTCTTTGTTTCTGCACCAATCCTACTCCTTCAGGCACTTCCCAGAACCTGATTGGATTTTCGATGAGTTGCCACAAGCCTACGTTGTTTCGGTTTCAAGACCAGATACCGGAGATATTAGCCCCATTCTTCTCTCTTACACCATTGAGTTACAATACAAACAGGTAAAAATTTACCATACATCGTCCTATTTCTGTATAGAGAGTGATTAATAAACATATGTTGAAAGGAAGATAGAAACAGAACATGACAAGAACAAGAAAACTTCAGGTGAACAATCAATGCACTTGAATTTGTTCTGTCAGTTTTTTTCTTCTTGAAAATTAAGGTGATTGTTCTGCTACATTTTCCGAGGGTGTACAACGATCATACTTGTTCCAAGTATTTGTGTACAACGATCATACTTGTTCAAGGGAGATGACGAATTCCCTGTCTCAGACATCAGCTGTTATATATCTATTTAAAGCTCTCTGTTTCCCTTTAAAAATTTCTAATACTTTGTGAATAGTTACTTTTTTTTTTTCAATTTAACAGTTCAAGTGGCTCTTAAACAAGAAAGCTTCCCAAGTTCTGTATTTACACTTTGCTTTGAAAAGAAGAGCAATTATAGAGGAATTGCATGAGAAACAAGAGCAGGTATTCCAGAATGCAAGATGCATTTCCTACTTTATAACATATACGTGCCTCTTTGTTTCCCCAGCTTCACTTAATTCATGTTGTTGGTAATCTTTCTAGTTGTAAACATGATTGGTTGACTGGTTTTTTCCTTTCTGATTTCTGTATTACTTGTCATTGAAAGGTTAGAGAATGGCTCCATAGTCTAGGAATAGTTGATCATTTGCCAGTGGTGCAAGATGGTGATGAACCTGATGACGGTGCTCTTCCTGTAAATCAAGAAGATAGTGTTAGGAACAGGTGAAGGCATATGATTGAGAATTAAACCCTATTAGATTCCTTGTAAAAGTTCAAAAGCAATTTATTACTCTAATTTTAGTTCTAAGGAAGAGTTCTGCTTTCCAGAGATATTCCTACCAAGGCTGCTCTACCGATTCTTCGTCCATCACTTGGAGGCCAACAGGCCATTTCAGAGAGGTCAAAGGTGGCAATGCAGAATTACTTGAATCATTTCCTAGGAAATCTGGATATTGTAAATTCTCGAGAGGTGAGCAGAGAAAATTCAATTACATTAATAATTGGTATCCTATAATTGTTCAAGTTTTTGGTTTGAGTAATCTCAGGTGTTTATGAACAGGTGCAACGAGTTTCTTATATAGATGACAATTCATATCTAGGATTCAATTGTTTATGAGATGCTGCAAATCGTCTTATATAGAAATTACTCAGAGAGTTTTGTACAAAAGATTCCTTACTGCTTATGTTTTTATCCTTATGATAACTATCTGATATTGGAATACAGGTGTGCAAATTCTTGGAGGTCTCTAAGTTGTCTTTCTCAAGAGAATATGGTCCAAAGATGAAGGAGGGCTACATAATGGTGAAGCATCTATCGAAAGTCTCCAGGCAAGATGATAGCGTAGGTTGTTTTCCATGCCAGTGGTTTGGTTTCTGCATTAACAATTGGGAAAAGGTAGTTACATGTTTGATTTCTGAATTCAATACATTTACATCTAATGGACACTCATTTTATATGCATTTATGCTATCAAATAAGTTCCTAATGCTTCGTTGGACATGACTCTAGTTGACCTTCTGGTCAGGATATTTGTTTATTCAAATTCTGATTAGTATTTTTGGAAGCACCCAAGTATGTGCATTTGTACTTCTTATGAGCTAACTCTTTTGCACAGAATTGTAGGTAGTTCTAAATTAATGAGTAATTGTAAATCAAACTTTCACATTGTTTTCAATCATCAAGGTGTGGGCTGTTCTTAAACCTGGGTTCTTGGCCTTGCTCGAAGATCCTTTTGAGACCAAACCCTTAGATGTTATATTCTTTGATGTCTTACCAACATCAAATGGCAGTAAAGCGCCCAAAATATGTTTAGCAAACCAGTTGAAAGAGCACAGCTTCTTGCATTATTCTTTTGAGGTCAGGTACCTTATTATATGAATGACGTATTGAATATTAATTTTGGCTCCACTGCCTGAATGAGAGTTATCAACATGTAAACTGGCAACAGATTTTATCTGGATGTCGGAACATAGAAGTAAGAACCTCAAGTTGTGGTAAAGTGAAAGAATGGGTTGCTTCCATAAATGATGCTGCGTTAAGGCCTCCTGAGGGTTGGTGTCATCCTCACCAGTTTGGCTCCTTCGCCCCTCAAAGGGGTTTAACAGAAGATGGGAGTGAAGCTCAGTGGTTCGTAGATGGACTAGCAGCTTTTGATGCACTTGCTTCTGCAATAGGGGATGCAAAATCAGAGGTTCATTTCTACCTTGGAGCAAGCCATTTCAGTGAGAGTATAGTTATTATTGTAATACTCACCCTTTAAATGCCTACACTTCAGATATTTATTACCGGTTGGTGGCTTTGCCCTGAACTTTACCTAAGACGCCCTTTCAGAGATCATTCCATCTCCCGGCTTGATAATTTGCTAGAAGCTAAAGCTAAACAAGGTGTCCAGGTGCATATGGTTTATTAACTTTCGTCACTCTTATTTGTCAACTTGTTATGATGTGCAGATCTCTTGATAATATGCACCAATCTTTGAGTGTTCCGTTTTGAAAGCATTCTTTGACTCCTATCTGGGTTCTTATTTACCAGCTATAAGTTCTCATTCCATGACTTTGCAGATATACATTCTTCTTTACAAAGAGGTTTCCGTTGCTTTGAAAATTAACAGTATGTACAGCAAAAAAATACTTCAGAACATTCATGAGAATATAAGGGTATTGCGTTATCCGAACCATCTTTCGACAGGAATATACTTATGGTATGTATTAAGTTGGACATCAATTTTCTCTTATGCACTGTTCATTGTTAGGCTATAAATTTTGCTGATGTAGCCCATCCTTTATTGTCAGGTCACATCATGAAAAGGTTGTGATAGTTGATCATCAGATTTGCTTTATCGGAGGATTAGATTTATGCTTTGGTCGTTTTGATACGATTGAACACATAATTGGAGATTGCCCTCCCAACGTATGGCCAGGGAAAGATTACTATAACCCGAGGTATTTTCTTCATTTATCAGATAAAGCGATTTGAAACGGGCAATATATTCTCAGTTACTGCATCTGTTACGATGTTGAAGCAATGGCAGAAAGTTCAAAGTAGATGCATTCCATTGCCAATGACTTCCTAAAAAGTGTGAATATCTTATGTGCATTTCTGGTATAAAACGTTAACATTTTTGTTATGGCTAGAGAATCTGAACCAAATTCGTGGGAAGACGCAATGGAAGACGAATTGGATCGTAGAAAATATCCGCGAATGCCATGGCATGATGTCCATTGTGCTCTCTGGGGTCCCCCTTGTAGTGATATTGCAAGGCATTTTGTTCAACGCTGGAACCATGCGAAGGTTGATCTTCAACCTGTCTCTTCTCTTCTCACATCTTTCAACCCATTTGATTCTGATGTGACTGAGTGCTTTTTTCAGCTGAGCAAAGCCCCCGGTGAGAAAGCAATTCCATTGCTCATGCCTCACCATCATATGGTGCTCCCTCATTATCTGGGAAGAAGTAGAGAAATAGACATTGAAAAAAGCGAGAACGATGAAGAAAACAAGCAAGGCATTAGCAGACAAGATTTTTTCTCTTCACTGTCCCCAATGCAAGATATACCACTCCTTTTGCCTCATGAAGCTGACACACCTGTTGCTCATAGTGTATATAACAAGTTAACGGACAATAATCTTCTTAATCAGCCAACAGGGTTCCCTGGAAGATTTTCGTTTGTCAGCCCGAAGCTTCATATTTTGGTTCCAAGTACACCAGCAAAAGATTCTAATGATGAACTTGATTCTGTGGATATTGCAAGTAATATGCAGTCAGATGACTGGTCAGAAGCGTCAGAGAAAGATGACCAAGCTGGTTTTGCAGAGGAATATGGGCAAGTTGGGCCACGTGTTTCATGTCATTGTCAGGTCAGATATGTCATTGTCAGGTCAGATATGCCTTACAAATTCTACCGACATGGCTCCATGAATGACCCAAAATTTTTCCCATTCCTTAGCCTTACATCTGTTTTATTTAGCTTAATTAGGATCCTACTTCTCTACATAATAGCGTCTTTCCTTTACAATTTGGTAGCATAATGGATGCAACTGGCCTAGCATATCATACCAATCATAGAATGATCAGGGTAAGATGAATGCTGACCAACTAACCTTTTATCTCTTATCTTCGACTTTGTGAAACGTGATCCGTAGGTTATCAGAAGTGTCAGTCAATGGTCTGCTGGTGTGAATCAACCAGAGGAAAGCATTCATAACGCTTACTGTTCTCTCATTGAGAAAGCAGAACATTTTGTATATATAGAGGTAACTCCATGAAGAGAAATTCTTCATCTTTTCTATTTCTCTTGATGATATGTATCAAATTTCAACCTATGTAAATGTTGAATTGGTTATTCATGATCCCATGAGATGCCAACGTGTCTGTCTAATCTAAAAGATTAATTTATATCTGTTCCATAATAGAAGGATAATATTCTAGCTAATACTTCCACTTAATTGGCTACTTGTTTCAGAATCAGTTTTTTATATCAGGTCTTTATGAAGATGAGGTTATACAGAACCGTGTCTTGGAAGCATTGTACAGGCGCATCTTGCTTGCCCGTAAAGAACAGAAATGCTTTCGAGTTGTAGTTGTTATACCACTGTTACCAGGCTTCCAGGTTCATCTCTTGGTTTTGATTCTAAAATTCCACTTCTAAACAAAGTTTACGTAGCTTCTCTAAATTTTGTTATCCCAGGGAGGTGTTGATGATGGTGGGGCAGCAACTGTAAGAGCCATTATGCATTGGCAGTATCGGACCATTTCTAGAGAAAAGACTTCGATACTGTATAATCTCAACGCATTGTTTGGCCCCAAAACACAAGACTACATTTCCTTTTATGGCCTGAGGACACACGGTAGGCTTTTTGAGGGTGGTCCTGTAGCAACAAGTCAGGTACCCAATCAGTTCATTTATGGTTTCTGCCTATTTTCACACAAAAAGTGTTCTACGACGACTGAGATCATATAATTATTTGTTTCATAATTAATCTGCACCAGTTACCCCATAGTCTTCTCATAGTGAACTCGATCGTGTATGAATCTCTCAGCTCTTCTTGCATGATCCTCCAGATGTTAAGGTTTTCACAAGTCCACAACCCATGCTCCAAAGAAAAGCTTTAACATGGTAGAAAAAAACATATAACCCCAAAGAAAAGATTTAAAGTAAAGTGTAATCCATAACAGTGAACTCGTTTATGAACCTCTCAGCTCCCCTCGCATCAGCATCCAATACTTGAGGTCTGCCTAGTCGTCAACCAGACTTGTACTTTATTTTCTTCCAAGATCGGAGTATGTTGACTGGTATAATTCCACTGATAACCAAGCCATTTCTCTTTTATAGTTAAGCAACATATTTTTGGAATTCTAATATTATTCTTTCCATTTCCAAAAAGAAAACATATTCTTGGAATCATGAGGGCTGTTATCTACTTTCTTCTTACTTGTACTTGATTGAGCAATTGCACTTATTTTTATTTTGTTGCAAGTGGTTGAAATTTGGGATTTAACTTTCAGGTTTATGTGCATAGCAAGGTTATAATTGTAGATGATCGTATTGCCATAATTGGATCATCTAATATCAACGACAGGAGTTTGCTTGGTTCCAGAGATTCGGAGGTACTACTATTACATTTTATTATCCTCGTGCTTACCTTCTTAGGTTTATCATGTTGCATCAGATTGTGAGTTGAAATATTCCTAGAAGATGAAGTATTCATTTGAGTCGTGATGTTTCATTGTACCAATTATACTTCTTGGTTCAGATTGGAGTAGTTATTGAAGATAAGGAGTTTATTGACTCATCTATGAATGGAGAACCCTGGAAAGCTGGAAAATTTACATTTAGCCTGCGAGAAGCACTGTGGTCAGAGCATCTTGGTCTAAAAGCAGGAGAGGTTTGTAATAACTAATTGGATCGATATGAATAAATTCATTGTTCTTTCATACAGAAATAGTGTCTAAACAAAGGTACTAATTTTAGGGCTTTGTTTATGAAATAGCTAACCAGATATCAAAGTTTCTATTCCTTATTGCTTGTATACAAATTTCCAATCAATGACTGACAATACTTGAACCCAGGTTGATCGAATCAAAGATCCTGTTGTGGAGACAACTTATACAGATTTATGGTTGGCAACTGCTAAGGTGAGATGTTGGAAAGTATTCTTGTTATTTTCCACTGGCTTGATGTTTTCAACTTATTCATGCCTTCAAGTACCATCCCTTTCCTAACAAAATAGAGGATCTTTCCTAACAGTAACCTTGCTTACTGCTAAGCTCTTGACAATGAATATATCTAGATCTGTTGAAAATGTGTTGTATATTTGGCTTTACACATTTTCTTTCTTTCTGGAGAGCTAATAACTCTTTGCTAAAATACCTGTCAGGAAAATTCAATGATTTATCATGACGTTTTCGCTTGTCTTCCCAATGATCTTATACACTCGAGGTAGAGTTGAAACATGAAGGTTTTATATTCTTCTTCATTTGAAACTCTCTAAGACGCATTCTCTTCTGTTGCCACCAAGCAGATCTGCTCTCCGACAAAGCATACACTCTTGGAAGGAGAAACTTGGTCATACCACCATTGATTTAGGAATTGCGCCGAATAAGTTAATAACTGATGAAGATGGAGAAGCTAAGAAGATAGACCCCATGGGGAGACTGAAATCAGTAAAGGGTCATCTTGTTTCATTTCCCTTGGATTTTATGTGTCAAGAAGATTTAAGACCGCAATTCATTGAGAGTGAGTTCTACGCATCTGCAAAAGTATTTCACTAAATTATAGTCTTTCCCAGAGACCAAATGTACAGAAGCTTTACATGTTCTCTGGACTATGGTTTAGTTGATGCCATAAGTAGTGGCGGCTAGGACAGAAGACGCAGGGGACAACAAAAAGCATAACCACTAACACTAACAGAAGAAAAGTTATACCAAATAAGTGCTACAGTGGCTGAGATATGTTCTCTGCAAAGCACACGATTGGTTTTAGTTTATGTGTAGTGATTCTTACCCTTTAGTTTCACTTTTATTTGTTATGTTGTGATTTTTTTATTTTGGTTTCTTATTTTTGATTGTGTTTTTTCAAACAAAAACATAAATTCATTTAGTTATTAATATTAAAGTAGCTATATATAAATTAACTTTATAAATTAATTAAGTTATTTTTTTTGGTATATCAATAATTATGATAAATCAACCGAAAAGAGTTATGTACAATAACTAGAGACTGCCCAAAGGAGCAAGTCTCGTGCCAAAATCAAAAGAACCAACAGACCAAAGAGAAGCATGAAACCTCTACGTTGACTACTTCCTTAAGGAATAATAGTAGGACACTAAACCTATACAAAGAAGTAGAAAACTAAAACTTCAGTAGAGAGAGAAGTGTTCGTTTGAGAGTGTCTCTCTCTAGGGTTTCCCCCTAGACTACGTCAACTTCTGCTTTCTTTCTCACGATCCTTCCTTCGTTTTGGCTGGTTTGTGTGCATCGGGTGTTTCTTCTGGTTGTATTACGATACTTATTTGCGGTTCTGCCTGGCGTCTTGTTGGCGGTGTTGCGTGTTTCTCACCCCGGCACTGCAGCTGCGCCTAGGTTGTGTGACCCCGAGAGGGGTGCGTTGCAGTGTGCGACCCTCACGTTTGCGAGTCTGTCCGAGGAGGGGTATTGTTGTTGCGCACCCTCCGTTCGTATATTTCTTGCTGGGGTTTCCTTTGGACGATCTAAAGGTGGTGTTGTGCGTTCGTCTTCTGCCTAGTCTTGCGGTGACTTCGTGGAGTTTCAGACATCCCAGATCTGAACCGCCTCTACTCAGTGCCTGTCCTCTGGGGGTGAAAGTGGTCGGCCCTTATGCTTCATGGGTAAGAAAAACCCAAGGAGTCGACACTTGATCCTGGTCCTGAATCCTTGGGCGATGACTCCCGTTTGAACTTGCAACCTGCCCCAGCTAAGTCGAGGGTCCCGAATATGAAGACTTCGTTACTCTCCCAAGTTCTAAAGGGTACTTTGAAGCCCACCTCCAGTGGTGCTCACGATCGTTCTTCGGCAGACACAACAAGGAAAACGGCGTTGAAAAAGACTGGTGCCTCTCTTAAAACGGGTAAGGGCGTTGTCAATGACTACATTGCTGCTGCGGTTTGTGAGGATGATTCATCTTCGGAGGAGGAAGTTGAAGTTGATACTGAAATTGTATTGGGTAGTCACGACACCACTGAAACTGATACCTCTGATGAGGATTCCACTGCTGACCAAGTGCTCGATACAATGCCTCTCCCCCCTGCTGGTCAGCAGAGTGGAGCGCCTAGCCTTGCTTCCGATTCTTAGCCATCTGATGGTCAGGAGACCT
>JAOSBP010000007.1:4726834-4736882 GCA_027563825.1 Erythroxylum mucronatum | reverse complement strand
GGAAAAGGAAATACTAATTAAGAAGTCCTAATAGGAAAAGTTAAGAAGTAATATGCTAATCCTATGATAACTAGGAAAACTAAACTAATTGCTCCTGCATCACTATGATCAATACCCACCAGTAAAGAATGGATGTTGTTCCTGCTCTTATTTGACAAAATAGAATTCTGAAAGAATTTGGTATTCCTATCTCCTTCTCTGAGCCACTTAATGTGAGAAGATTGTTTATAAAAACATCTCCTGGTCCCTTAAAGTTTTAATCAAGTTAGTAATGACCTCATTTTCCTGGGTAACCAGGTGAGGCACATTAGGCAATTGTCGCATTTGATGTTGGATATTATCAAGGGAAGCTTGACAGGTTGTAACTCTAACATTCAAATCACCTCCCTAATCAGAGTTTAAAGACTTGAACGCATTTTTAACTAATTTAAGCTTAGAGACCACACAAAACATTGAAGTTCCCCAGACTTGAGAAGACCATGCATCTTTTACAGTAACATTGAAGTTCCCCAGACTTGAGAAGACCATGCATCTTTTACAGTCTGAAGGAAATTGGGCTGAGAAACTAAGAAGTTGGAAAACCTAAATAGAGAAAATATTTTCGGCTGGTTAGCTAGAACTAGTCACCACAGGAGAATAGTCAGAGATGTTAGGATTTTGAATCACTTTATAGGATCTAGGAAAATAATAACTCCAAGCTGAATTAACAAGAGCTCTATCTAACTTCCTGGCTATAAAAAGGCCATCTGATTGTTTATTGGTCCAAGTAAAACTAGGACCACTAAAGTTTAAATCATACAAAAACACAGTCCTCAACACACTTTCTGAAGTCCTTCATACCAATAAGAGCCGAGGAACTAAGAGACTCAGCATCATGAGAATATAAAATAGCATTAAAATCTCCAACAATAACCTACAGATGACTACCAACACTCAACTTGATATTAGAAAGGGTAGACCAGAGGAACTTTCTGTGATTATAATTATTAGAGCCATACATACAAGTTACAAAAAAGGAGGAAGTACTGTTAAGAGGGGTCACCTCCATAGGAATCAGTTAATCAGTAGTAACAACAGGAGAACACATGCAACAGTCCAGATTCCAGGCTAACACTAGCCTTGCATTTGAAGTCTGAGCTAAATTACTATAACTATGTCATCTAGGAAATAAGGAAGAGCACATGTTATTCAAAAGGGAGGGAGACTTAATCTTAGTTTCAATCAAGCAGACAAAAGAACCTGACAACATCTTAAGCTAGGACTTCACTGCTAACTGTTTTTTGAATTATTAAGACCCCTAATATTCCAAAAAAACTAAAGCCATAAAAAACTACACTAAAGGACTACACTAAAGGCCTACGACTTAGGTTTTCTCCTAGATTTTCTACTCTTCCTAATAGTAAACTTCCCCTCTTCACCATCAAGATGACTCGGAGTTTGTGAGACCTCAATTGAATTAGTAGGAAGTAGGAACCAAATCAAATTTAAGAAAAGTAAGGGGGTTACCCAATTTACTCACAACAGAGGGGTCAGCATCTGCAAGGCACCCTTCTATATCATCTGGATTCTCCTGAACTCCATTGCCCTTACTTTGATCAGTTGGGACATCTGAAGGTCTTCTATCAATAGGACTTTGCTGTGCCTCCTCAAGGACTTGCTCCTGACCAATCTCCATTTGTTGGTTTACTGGTTGTGAAGCCTTCTCCGTGCCCATATCCTGTTGCATCCCGGTCTCAAAAAGACGACCTGTAGGCCTACACTCGTGCTTCTGTGTGTGTTGTTCAGGTCTCCATTCATACTCTATCTGAACTTCCTTAAAAGTTATTTGTCCGTTTTCGTTATAAGTAGCCAACTGAAAACTCAAAGGCCATTCCTCTGCAGATCTACTTCCACACACATTCGGGCATACAGAACCCTAGACATCTTTGTTGTTTGAGCATCCATTAAAAGTGATTTCCCCACTGAACTAGCAATTCGGCCCAACCTCTCATTATTCCAGTTTTCATATGGAATGTTATGAAGCCTAGTCCACACTGGAGCATACCTAATCTCTTCCTGCTCACCAGCATTCAAACTCCATCTCCTTAAAAATAAAGGTTTCCCTTGGATATGCCTTAGATATCCAAGGCAAACGAGAAGGTGAAGAAGAAGAAGAAGCCATCAAGAAGGGAGGAAGAAAGGGGCAAATACCGTCAGTCAAAACAAGTTAAGGTTGCTCAACTACTCTCTCTCTCTCTCTCTCTCTCTCTCATCGTTTAGTTTCTATTTTTCACCTTTCATTTGAGCTATTCTAGATTTTAAAGTTAATTTTATTTTAAATAGATACTTAAATGAGTAAAAAAATTTAAAAAAATTATATAGGAATTAATATTTATTTATTAATATATTTTAATTATTAAAATAAGTAAATTATTAAATTACAATAGTCGTAATTGTTATTATTAATTAATATGAAATAATTAAATAATATATATTTAGCTTATAGTAAATTAGCTTATGAAAAACACAAAAATAGAAAATAAATTAAAATTTTACGATTTTCTTAAAGCATGAAAATAAAAAGAAACCATAAAGAAAATAAAAATAAAAAACCCAAACAAGCATCTTTTGTTGAACCTAAAATCCAAAAAACGACAGTGGAAACAAACAAAAGCATAGATTTTAGTGAACTTAAAAGACCAAAGAGATATTTGGTTCTAAATAAGTAACAAACCATTTTTTATTCAAAATATGATGATATTAGAAGTACTTGTACCTTCCTATAATTTTCTTTTTAAAATCCGGCAAGCTATCTTTAGTCTTTACCACTTTATCTGTAATCACCTCATTCAGATTCAACTGAGAGGATGTCTCCTTTCTAAACTATAGCTTCCATGTGAACCTACAAAAATATGAGGAAAAGAGTTTTTAAAGGTGTTAGATTTCTTGATCTCAAAAGGTGAAATCGCCCGCCCTAGGCGCCCCCACACCCCGGCTCGACAGAGTTGTGAGGGAATAAATCATGGTCTTATCTCAGCCAACTTCTCAGAAGGGTGACCCAACATCGGTGCGCACAAGGAATCACCACATTGGATGAACTCTCACTTTGTCGCTGTCGGGACTCAAACCTGAGGCCTTGATCTCAACTTCCCTTCCAATGACCAACTGAGCTACCCGTGCGGGCAAAGGTGTTAGATTTCTTTTTGTGATTTGTTGTCAATTACATTGATATATTGATGACAAGTAGAAAAGAAGCAAGTCATTTTAACATTTTTATCATATCACAAATTGAGGGTTTTAACAGGGTGAACTTGCTGAGCAAGTGGGGAAGGGTGGTGGAAGAAGACGCAAATGGCTGATATGTCATCCATCGCCATGCCCTTCCTCTTGCGTTTCCATGCATGCGCAGCAGACTCTGCTAAGCGCTTAGCTGCTTTTGCCCTATTTGGCGTTGAAGAAACAATTTGAACAGCTTCTTGATTGGAGATCACATCCCATACCTATACAAAAGCAAAGTGATTTCTATCATCAAAGTCCTTTGTATCTATGTTAAATTCCAGACATCACATATGAGAAACTACACAACTATTATGCATACCCCATCAGTAGCTAATATGACGAATTCATCTCTGCTGGTTATGTGCCTTTGCTTAACTTCTGGCACCGAAATTACTCCATAATCCTTTAAACAGTAATCTCCAAAGGCTCTAGACATTGCCAGTCCAGGTGATTCCTCATCTGGTAGCCAAACTCTATGTACCCCTGGCTCATCAGCCAAACAGAAAACTCGGCCCTTGCATTGAAGTATCCTTTCAGCTTCCCCTGCATATGGGTTGCGTATTATTATTACCCTAAGAACCACCTGGTTTTCAGTATTTGTAAACGGTGAGGGAAGGAGTGGGAGCAACTAACCAGGTAAATTGGGCTTGAAATCCTCAGTGAGCTGAACAGGTACCAAGCTTCCATCATCCAAAGTCGTAGCTAAAACAGCCCTCGAATCACCAACATTTGCCACAAAGATGATTTCGCCCTAGGAAATAATACATCAATGTCATCCATGAGAACACAACAATCGCAAAAATTGTATCGCACTCTGCTCTTGATTGTAATATAATATGCTTCCTTCTGTCTGTCGTATGTTAGTGTTACAGAAGCAAAACGAATGGAAATCCTCTAACCTGTCGAACAATTGTCAAGGCAGTTGTTCCACTATCAAAAGAATCAATCTTGCGGTACTCCTCTAGCTCCTGATCAACGGCAGCACAAGTCTTTAGATATGAACGTTTCCATACATTGAATCTTTGATGTTTTTTATCCGTTTCCAGGTCCATGTCGGGATCAAGTGCAGCTTGAGCAAGTGCCTCCTGCCAATTACACAACAGAGACGAAGGCATTGATTCTCGTACCTTCTTCGCCACATAATGGCCCCATTGACCATGTCCATCAAATACGCCGCAAAACATCATATCTTCTTGACATCCAAACTCCTTCATCCATTTTATTGAAAGAAAGAACCATCATTCACATTGTAAAACACACAAAAAGAAGAAAACATCAAGCATTCAAACTCAAAAGGATTGAGTGAATGTGTATGTAGAAACTAAGAGGAGGCTTAGTTTAGCTTGTTCTCCTTAGCCATTAAACAATTGAAATAAGCAGATAATCATCTTCCAACTACATCAATTTATAGTGCTTACCTCCCACACAATGCAGCAATCTTGGTTCACACCTTTTTCACCTCTTTTTGAAAAAACTGAGGCTAAATTTCTTGAACCAGCAAGGTTCACAAAGCCAGAAGATCGCAATAACAAGTCATTTTTCTTTGCTTCTTTCGCCATTGCTTCCACTGCCTCCCTTCCATCACAACTGTCCTTATACTTCCCTTTCCTTAAAGACAACAATCCACTGAACATGGAGGATATGCGCCCCATTGTGTAATGTTCACTTCAATGGCCACCACACCCACCGAGATATAGTGTGTTTCTATGCGCTTGTAGATTCAAAAGCCTGAAAGTTCCAACGCAAAAATAAACAACACATAAGAACAACAATTCTAAAAACAAAAAAACTTTACAGGATTCTCAAGAAAAGAAGCCTTTTGCAGGCTTTTAGGAACTATAACTTCCTGAGTGCCAAAAGTTGCTTTAAGATTCGATTTCATACAGGAAACGGAAGGAAAGGACATTGTCTGAGTCAGAAAGTTGAAATCCCAATTTAATAACAGTCTGCAAGTCTGTGAATCTGAGAGACATCACAGTGAAAATCCAATCTGACATGGATTTCCAAAATCCCATCTGAAATTTTATAGATAAGCAACAATGAAGTAACCATAGCCAACTCATTCTGCTTTATTTTTTTAGTTTGTTTAACGTGGGAGAATCACCAACCCTTTGGCTCAGTTGAGCTCAGATTATCAATGAACAGTTCAAATCTTACTTTTTTTTTCCTTTTTGATGTTTTTAGTCCATTTCACCTATAAATCAAACAAAGGTTTGACCCTTTCTTCTACATTTGTTAGGAACTGAAGATACGAAATGGAGTAGTGTCAGTTTATAGAAAACGAAACCATCGTTTGCATCTGAATTCTAATTTATGCGCACAATTTCTTTAAGGAAGAAAACGTTATCCTGCTCTGTTCTACTATTACTTGTGAGATATACCATCGGAAAGAATATGGTTGAAAGCTCTGGTTCAAGAATCTACATCGTTAAGAAACAACAACCTGTTTCAGTACAAGTAATAACAACTTGCACGAAGAGAAACTTTGAGAAAGCTCAGTTTGGAAAACTTTCCCAGAAACCCAACAAATCAAAATAAAAGTTTTGCCAGAAAGGGGTAAAGAACAGCTCAGATGATGGTTTCCTATACATATCTATATATAACAAGCTAAGAAAGCAACATCAAAGGCGTAGAAAAAGAGAAACCTTTATCTAATTCATAACTTCTTGTTGAAAAGAACAAGAAAGGTAAACTATTTAACGAAAGAAGATGACACGACACCTTGGAGGAAAATAAATCAGAGTTGGGGAATCTGATGGAAGAAGCTTGAAGAGAGAAGCTGAGAGAGAGAGAAGCAGCCATAGTGTATGTAAGAAGGAGACAGGGAACGAGGAATTTTGTTGTGTGGTTGCGTTGCGAGCATTTTACCAAAAGGCTTATTCATATGACACGAGATTCATTAAGCAACTGACAAACAAAAGTAAGCAAACACGTGGTGAATTTTAATTTGAACTTGAATGAACAATCTCAATGTCAATGATAGGGATGATCAATTATTTTTATCATAATTGAACTTGCCTGAAAGGACTCGGGGGTTTAATCAAAACTGTTTTCCAACCGTTTATGTTTTTTTTTTATTTATACGACGTATTTTAATTTAGTTAGACTAATCTTAAATCTTAAGATCCTATTTTAAGAGTTTTAGAGGAGGTAAATTTAAAATTTCAAGATCCATTAAATTCTTACATAACCTGTATACTTCTACGCACAAGAAACCGTCACATACTTGATTAGTCAACTGCTGATTGATTACTATCCCTACTCAGCATCACAAGTTCACAACCATTCATGTTGAATTTATCTCATGGTTTTTCTACAGAACCAGAACTGCCCTCTGTCTAGTATCTTCGGGAACCTTGTACATTCTTTGGGCCGACTCAAAGGGTAGTGAGGGATGAGGTGGTGGTCCCATACCCACCAGCAGCCTCAGTCTCCCTGTTCACAGAGACAGAGAGGCAAAGACTCTGAGGACTCAAGACCCACGTGCTAATGTCCCAACGTTTTTCTTTCACCCACAAGGGCCTGTGGAGTTGGAGACAGGGGCGGATCCAGGAAATTTTTCCAGTAGGGGCAAACAAAAATTTTAATGGGGTCAAAGCTTTAAAAAAAATTTTGTGGAGGCAAAAATTAAAAAAAAAAATTTACATGAAATTTTAGGAAAATTTTTTGGGACAGTGGGGGCACCCCACCCTGTATCCGTCCCTGGTTGGAGACGTGGCCGGTAACGTTTCACCTTGCTAATAATATTGGCATCTCTCTTTCTCTGGGTTAACCTGCGCTTTTTATTTTTAGGTAAACTAAAGATTGAATCAACTCAGCTTGTACGCAAACTAAGTCAACCCAACTGGCATTAATTATCACGACTTAGCTTTTGTTCAGTTAGGTTTATACTAATAGAGTTTTTATTAGTAGATTTTTTTTAGATCTTTTTATAGAAAATTTTTTCTAACTTTAGCCGTTAACTAAAAAAAGAGTTTTTGAAAGAGCTTCATATAATAGGTTGTTTAGCAACATAAAAATAAAAAGTACTTTTAATTTTAACTATATTTTATTTTGCAATAAAAATTATTTATACATATAAATACTATTTAAAGTATATTAAACAATATGCAAAGCACAATATATTAATTATTATATAATTTTAAACTATATGAAACATAAATGAAAATATATTTAACTAAATCTTTTATATAGATTATAACATGAATAAACTAATATCAATAATAAATATTGAAACATATAAAAAAGTCAAATAATATTACATAAATCTCAAAATAAATATTCAAGTTGGGTAAATAATTAAATGCATAATAAACGAAAGGATGAGTTTGTGGGTATTATGGGAATTATGTGTAAAACATGAGGGTTAAGGGGACAAAAAAAAGCTCATTAATAATATGAAAAATTCACGAAAAAATCATTGGAAAGACTTTTTTGAGAAGCTCCAAATTTGAGCCTTCTTAAAAAGATATATTTTGACTGTCAAAAAAATTATGTCTATTAAAAAAATATTTTTTTTACAGCTAAATATTTATTTTTTAAAAAATATTTTTTTGAGGAAATAAATTACTTATTGAATTTTCAAAAGTCCATAAAAAAAGGCACTAATTGAAAATTTCAACGAATCTATTTAGACTCATCCCTAACTTTGTCTGCATTTATATGATAGATGTCAGCACATATCAGCCTTTGAGCAATTGCCTTGATTTGTGGTTATTAGGTGGGTGGGAATGGATTAGGCCCAAACCTTATTCTCTTTATAGTTCTAAACGCAATTCAAATGTAAAGCTCGATCCGAGAACCTTATTATTAGGCCCAAATTCGACCTGAGCTGGGCTTGGCACATGTATTGGTAAGTACCAGGGATGCAGTTAACCCTGTTATTAAATTTTTGAGCTCCTCTTAAAATAATGTCATTTTAATTTAATTATTTGTTCTGATTTTAAATTTCTTAAATATACAAATTAAAACAATATTATTTTGGATGATTAAATTAAAATAATAATATTTAGAAGAGTAGTTAGAGTGCTTAACTTGTGCTTTAAGTCAATTCTCAAACTTAAATTTGATTAATTTAAAAGTAATTTATTAATTTTAAATCGAGCAGGTGTTAGTCATAACTCATAATACGAATTTTATTTATGAGCCGAAGGTCAACTTTAAACTTCTATTAATGTAGAAAATATTTATTTTGCTACCAATTAAACAATTAACATGTTGGACCCGCACTTTTTTATTAAATGAGAAATTACTGGCGATTATTTATGTGTAAAGAATTAAAAAAGTGTAGGGTCCAACAATTCTCTCCCCTTAAAGAATTTTGTCTTCAAAATTCTTACTTGAGTGAGCAAACAAATGGATAACTCATAAGTCAATGGCTCGGTTCTTAATAACTTTATATGGACCAATACAATTCAAGCTAAGTTGCTTCTTTATCCTAACCTAAGCACTTCTTGCATTCAATATAAACACACTTTGGGAACGTGATACTCTTAGAAACAATTCATCATTCGGTTCATAGTTCACAACTCTATAGTGTCAGTACACTTAGCTCTTATGTCTCCCTCACTGTATTCCATACCCTTGGTTTTGACCCATCTAATTCATTCATTTTTCTTAAATCACTTAATTCGTAATATAGATCAAAAGATAGGATTTTTGGCGAATGATGAGATGTTATTGAATACAAGGAGTCAATGAATTGAGGTTGAGAGTTGGATGAATTCCAATTGGAAGTTAAATTGTTATGAATAATGTTGTAATAGAGAAAGTAAAGTTTGGATAAATTTCAGGTTTTTCATGAGGGTAAAATGTGTATTCTGACTTTCAAGGAAAAACTGAATCGATATAAGTAGAATTAGCCAAAGTTTCCTTCATGAAAGTTGTAGTTCGTCTTTATAGCTTTCCAACGATATAAAGTATGCAAATTTTGGATGTCGAAGCTGAGAGATATGATCGTTTGACTAGGTGATGTTGCATAGGACGTGTTTCCCGAACAATTAGAGTATATGGAGTGATATCGTGCTAGAAAGAGTTGATCTTGGGAAGATTATGAGTAAAAAGAATGTTAGGATGGGTTTAGAATCCTTTAGAGGGGTCTTGGAGAGTGAAAATTTCATTTCACCCGAAGGTTACACGGCCTGCCCGTGTAAAATCACACAAGCCGTGTGTTTCCAGCACAGGAGCACTATTACACCCGAAGGTCCGTGTTTTGACCCTCCAAATGACAAAATCTCGTTTTAAGTTCTTCACAAAAGTTGTAGATCTAGAAGTCCTCTTCGAAACTGTACAAAAACAAAGTCAATCCGATATCTGTAGTGAGAGTTATGGCAATTGTGCCAAGGCATGTATAATGTGAGTAAGGACATGAACATGTTGGATTCTTTTGGTCATAACTTCTTCGTCTGATCTCCAAATTAAATGATTCTTGAAACGATAGATTCCTAACACGTTTTTCTACCTTTCCACAAAAATTTATAGCCATTGGTGTTGAATTCAAAAAGATTAGTTGAAAGAAAGTGAGGGATTGATTGAAAGAGCATGATAGGGTTATGAACACGCTTTGAATTTTTAAGCATATCTTGAGCTATAGAGCTCCGAATAAGGTGGTTCTTGCTCTAAAATAAACTAGAGTCTAAGAGCTACATTTGTTGAAGAAGTCAATTGTGATTTTTTAACGCCCCATTTTAGGGGTTAGAATATTAAAGAAATTCGGTACGTTTTATGATTTCTATTTGAATCTTGGCATGCATTCATGGCATTTTCCGGGTAAATTGGTTTAATGAAACTT
>JAOSBP010000007.1:4689403-4716821 GCA_027563825.1 Erythroxylum mucronatum | reverse complement strand
TCAATGCCAAGCACTGAAAGGTTTCATTTCGACCAATGATATCATTCCGTACTGTATTTATTGCCAACCTCAAAAAGACTATCTTTATGGCACACCTATAGGCTCTAAAACAGTCTTTGCCAAAAAGATAAAAAAGACTACAACTATTACTGCCTTCACTTTCAACTTCAATGTAACATTTTTCTCAGGCTCAACACAATGCCCAAGCTAAAAATTCTCCAGCAAACACTGAGCTATCAACTAGGAGATAATTATACTTTTGAGGGATTTGATTGTTATTATACAGCTTTGCTAGATTACTTGACATAAATGCAAACGTCTCAATGAGAAACCAGATCATTGTTATTCATATCTTTGGAAACAAAAGACAAAGCAGCCACATACATACACAAGCATCAAAAAAGAAAACTAGCTTTGAAGGGCAGAAGTCAAAAGCCTTACTTTCTAGAGACTCCAAGTGAGCCTCCTTGGTGGAGAAAAGGAGACGATGGACGCAGGTCTGCTAAAGTTGTTGTCAAAATTGGCTAGATTAGAGCAAGTTCGCAGCTAAATAGGGTTGAGAGAATAGTAATGAACACACAGATTTTACGTGAAAAACCCTCAAATTAGGAAAAAAAACCACAGGCAAGGATAGAAGACTTTTACTACTGAGAAAAACTGAAAAATTATAAGAAAAAATTAGACAAAAAATATGCAGAATATTTTTGTGTCTCTCTTTCTCTCTCACCTTAATTTCTTTTTCTCTTCTGCTTGTTTTCTGCTCTTGGTTCATATCCTGCCTATAAGATATAGTTGGCCAATTTGGCCAACCATACTTTTGGCATATTAGGCACCAAAAAATTGGTGCCTAACTTGCCTACCAATCAATGGAACGTGGCCCAAATAGAAGAAGAAACGGTGGACATGTAGAAAATTCATACAATGGATAACCTGACAAATTTTATGACAAAAACAATCAATGGTGACAAGTTTATGTGGTGTCGATCCTCGTGCGACCTGACAGATACATAAGCAACATGAAGCGGCAAGGTAGAAAGAATGGTGTGAAGATATGATTGATTATCAATTAAATCTTCAAGTGGGAGAATTGTCAAATTTGGTTGGCTGTCAAACTTGGTAGGCAAGTTAGGCACCAATTTTTTGATGCCTAATATGCCAAAAGTATGGTTGGCCAACCATATCTGCCTTCTCCTGCCTATAAATAGGCAGGATATGAACCAAGAGCAGAAAGCAAGCAAAAGAGAAAAAGAGATTGAGGTGAGAAAGAAAGAGAGATACAAAATATTATGTATATTTTTGGTCTAGTTTTTTCTTGTAATTCTTTAGTTTTTCTCAGTAGTAAAAGTCTTCTATCCTTGTTTGTAGTTTTTATCCTAATTTGGGGGTTTTTTACGTAAAATCTGTATGTTCATTACTATTCCCTTAGCCCTATTTAGCTGCGAATTTGCCAGTCTATCTTCTTTACTTTTGCGCCGACTCTCTTTTTCTAGAATAGCAGCTGTAATATTGTTTGTCGAAGACTAGAGTGTCTGTGTTTGTTAAATTGATGATGAGTTAATCATACGAATCTGGTAGACTTTAGAGTAGAAGTTCCGCACGTTCACTTATCTCTATTGTATGCCCCAAGTTGAGAAAATAGGGTATTTAAAGTATTTAAGTGCCCCGTCATCGAAGTGGATTCCGTCATGCGTAAAGTGTATAGTTTCCTCACAAAATTGTACCAGGTCAAATCATTTCACAACAAAATTTTTCTGAAGAGGAAACTATACACTTTACGCATGGAGGAATCCACTTCAGTGACGAAGCACTTAAATACTTTAAATACTCTATTTTTCCAACTCACATCATTGGGGCATACAATAGAAATAAGTGAACGTGCGGAACTTCTACTCCAAAGTCTATCAAATTCGTATGATCAAATTATCATCAATTTAACAAACAACATAGACACTCTAGTCTTCAACAATATTGTAGCTGCTATTCTGGAAGAAAAGAGTCAGCGCAAAAGTAAGGAAGGTAAGCTGGCAAATTCGCAACTAAATAGAGCTGAGAGAATAATAATGAACACACAGATTTTATATGAAAAACCTCCAAATTAGGGTAAAAATCACGGGTAAGGATAGAAGACTTTTACTACTGAGAAAAACTAGAGAATTACAAGGAAAAACTATACCAAAAATATACATAATATTTTTGTATCTCTTTTTTCTCTCTCACCTCAATCTCTTTTTCTCTTCTGCTTGCTTTTTGCTCTTGGTTTATATCCTGCCAGATATGGTTGGCCAATGTAGCCAACCATACTTTTGGCATATTAAGCACCAAAAAATCGGTGCCTAACTTGCCTACCAAGTTTGACAGCCAACTAAGTTTGACAATTCTCCCACTTGAAGATTTGATTGATAATCAACCATATCTTCACGCTATTCTTTCTTATTTAGATTTCAATCTGATACCGAGATCATCCAGTTGTCTCACAGACAACAAAAGTCACCACTACACCAGATTCAGTTGCAGGGCTTGGCATCAAAGTTACCAAATTCCCATCAGAAGAACAAATTCTAGCTGCATATAAGGGACAAATTATGGAAAGATAAGAGTAGACGTCCATCCAAAATTAATCAAATGGGAGCAATTGGTTCAGTGATGAAAGCACAGAAAATACGAAACTGCCTACACATATATAGTAATCGACAGAAAATAGAACCAGAATAGTGAAGAAGGCGTCCAAACTTCTTGTTAGAAGAAAATAAAACATTAACTTTTAAAGCCCAACTTTTATAGAAGTTGGAACTATTTACTCTTTAAGAAAAGGTAAACCCACCCTGGACAGAACTAAACAATCAGAGAAAACAAAAGGACGGCAAAAGAAAGGAAGCAATTTCAATTTTGAAGGTTGAACATGAACTCAATCTCTGTATATCTGTATATAATCAATCATTTAAACTATTAACAAGTGCACGCGACAAGATAACCTACCTTGTGCTCATTTGCAAACCGAAGCCAATGAATCCCCCTCGGCTTCGTACAGTCGTTCTTTGGTTTCTCCTTTCTCCTCATATTAAGTTTCTATTCTGGGCTGCCATAGAGCAAGAGGTTCGATACACTGTTGAAACTTGAATATAGAGTTGGGCCAGGCCAACTTCAGTTATTAACTTCTCTCGACGCGGAAAGAGAAATTTGAAGTCTTTCCTTAAAAAAAATCTTACGTAAAGGTAGAGGTAGTGTGACTTCAGTCTTTATTCTACCCAGTGAAGCTTTGATTTTGATTGTCCTGGTTCATCCATATCGCCCTCTCTTTGGACCAATGGCTCCTGCCTCTCAGTTGAACTACACCATGGTGACAACTTTATGGAGTTGGTTCCTCATCGTCGCTGGGTTAGTTTTTTTTATTGGTTTCGTTTTCGCCGCAATCATATCGAAGCTTCTCCCATCTTCCGATAACCCCATCGTCTCTGCTATTCAAAATGATAGGTATTAATCTTGCCATTTCAAGTATTACTCGTATTATGCAATTGTTTTACCTGAATCTAGCAAGTATCAAGATCATTGTTTTGATTGGAAAAGCTGTTCCTCTCGCTTATTGGTTAGATCCTTTAGAATTAGGGCTCAGGCAGAAAAGCCCGAATTTTGATTCCTTTCTATAGGAGTAAGGCTAAGTTTTGGTTTTTAATATTAATATTAATATTTATTCGCAAAATAATCTTTATAAACATAATTAATAATAATATACTTAAGGTACGAATCTATTCTTAGAATATTTATAAAAAATTAATAAATGTATAATATTTCGATGTTTATAAGTTGATTCTTAGTATTATAAAATAGTTCATATAGACATGATTTAGCAACAACAATATAATTAATATGTGATAATGATAAGAATTTATTTATAATTTAGTAAATTTTATGTAAATAAAAATTGTTATATTAAATAATGTTTAACTTGTCAACTTTCTAGTTAATTGTTTGGAAATAACATTTCTATTAGTTAAGGGTAAGGTTACGTACTACTAGATCTTCTCAAATCTCGCGTTTTAGAGGATTTTTATTGAATGTTGTCGTTATTATTTAAGTGACAGAATTTGATAACATGCTACTAATTTTAATCAATTATGTCAAAATATAATTAACTAATTGTTAATTTTTTATAACTGTAGTATTATGCTACCAATTTTACAAAATAACACTATCAAGTATCTTATATCTAATGCAAAACACACAAAGCTACTTAAAAATGGTCAAACTATTTGGACCTTAGAAGTAATTGACCCCTTCGTGTGTTGATGTAATTGGTAAGGATCGAGTTGCATATGTTTCTTTAGTATTAAGTGAAAACATCTCTTCATAGTTTTTGTCTAGTTTCCTGATCTCGCCGCCTCTCTTGAATATCAGGTATTACTGCTTTTTAGTGCCCTTGACACTTCCGATCACAGTCATTGCTGTATATTTCCATTGGCTTAGCATGAAGCTGTTCAAGCATGCTTGACGTAGTACTTCTGTCCTTGCAACAATCTATCATGAGTGGTCCAACAGCAGAACGAGAAGAGCTGAAGGCCGGTTTGATCAGCTCTTTTAATTATTTGTTATTACGACGATCAAAAATTTAGTTCTTAGAAGTTAAGAATCGGCAAAACTCGGAAGGCCTTTTTCACCAACTCTTTAATAATTTGTTATCATTATTTTCATGATAATTCTGGAGGCTTAGCTTGTAATTAAATAAGTGATAATGCTAAAGGTTAATCTCGATGTAAGTCTTAAGGATTTGATTAGGTAGCTGGTAAGTAGTGATTATTCATAATTATTATTTATTAATTTAATGTTTTTAAATATATGTAATTGTAACATCCCGTTATCATAGAGTATATATCTGAACATTCAGAGGACATTTAAGTACATATCTTATGACAATAGTATGTTAGAGCAAACATAATCTCTTAAATGACATCATAAAGAATATACAATACTTAAAACATCAATACTTTATTTCATTCATTGACAAAAGTTTACATTATACTCATTGAAATAAGTATTTACAATCCCTTATACAAAAGTTCTATATGACAAAGAAACTACAAACTACAATCTAAAATTCTTTTAACTTTAGCTGACAGATCTTTAAGTCATATCTTAATCTAAAACGTGTCTCTAAAAAATCTTAGAAATTAAGTCTTCTGTCTCGTACTTGAAAAGTCACGTTGTAATTTTTGATAAGTTTTGCGAACTCAATGAGTGAACCATCATTGATGATCTCACTCAGGGCAAATATACAAATATCACACAACCAACTAATTTCACAAACATTCATTTAAAACATGAATAACCCAATCAATCACATTATCTTGGCATATCACTTTATCATCACAATTTCATAAAAGATTTTATGATCATATATGTCATAATCATAAGTATACAAATGCAGACTCATATAAGACTCCAGATTCATTATTATTTATTGTGACTGAGCACCGTTCAGATACAGATACAAATATCGGCCTATTAGGCTCATTCAGATACAGAAATCATGGAGCAAAGCTCTACATGCAGAATTCTGAGCTTAAAGCTCTTTTAGACTGGCTGCTCTGATCACAATGCCTTTATTTGAACATGCATTTTATGAAATATATCAAATAACAAAATATGTCATGTATATCATTCACTTATAATGCACAGACAGAATCTCATATTAATCGGACCTAAGTCTGGCATTCAACTTTCGTTGAGTATGCAGATATCATTCAAAATTCAAATGCAAACAGAACACTTCCAATTCATTCCCGAATATAAAACTCCTCGAACCATTAAAGTATGGAATTCACAAACAAATCACAAACAATTCAATAATTGGAAGTTAAACAAAATAAGTCAATCCTAGGAAGATCATTTACGTTGACTCATAGTACGCTCCAATTTATGCTATTGCCTGGATGGTCCGGTAATGTCTGAATGGTGTCTGACTTGAGCGTCTAAAATCATACAATTCAAACATAATTCATATTACAAAGTCGATCCATCAAATACTTATTCATTTGTGTACATATATACATATGTCATGTTCAATGCATGCTTAATGACTATTCCGAGTATGTTTCCTTTATTCACATCTCATGATCATTCATACTTCAAAACTCATTTAAATTACAAATTAATTCTAAGTTCATCATTCAATATGCACTAAGGTTTATAGCTCAATACACTTGATTATTATAACATCATCAATCAATTATTACCAATCCTTTCCTAATGAATTCATATGACAATAAAATTTGGTGGAGACGAAGGACAATGTGTGAGGAGTTTGTGGCTCAAATTTCAAGTCAATCGGAGGTCCAGAGAAGAAGTTATAGTCAAAAGAGTGAAGAGTGTTCAAAGTTGTCAAACAGCAGTGCCCCTTCACTGTCACGGTTGTACAACCCTCTATTGTTCCCTTTCTGTCACGATTGTACACATTTATTCAAGCATCATTTTAGTTTTTCTCAAAATAGTATTTCAGGACAATTTTTCATGGCTATTTTGACAAGGAAAATGATGTAAAGTTCATACAATTTGGTTCACTATTTTACAAGTTATACCTACAATACTATAGACTATTCCCAAACCGCGATAGAATTCAAAAACTCAACTTCAAGCCAAAATCTGAAACTCTTAGAGATAGAATTAAAATTCGATTCCCTACGAAAAATATAGTCATATGTCTCTATTTTAATCTAAACTTAAAATAATCCCATTTAGATGTCTACAAATCAAGTTATAGCCAAAATACCGATGCATGTTCAGTAAAAACACTACAGCTAACATATTCCAACAATTCTTCTTCACCAATATTACATGCATTTCAGTCCAATTCAAGCATTATTCTTATATCATTTGACATGCCATAAAACTCAGATTGTTACTTAACTATTAGGCTTCCAATTCAGCTCAAAACTCCATATTATACTAGTCCTCCCAAATAAGCAAAAATCAACACAAACTTATAATCACATTCAGCTAGTTTTTTGGCAATTTGGTGATATATGTATAGGTTTCATGCAACAAATTGGCTAGGGTTTAAGCAAATTTCAAAGAATAATTGGTGAAGGAAACAAGAAAGGAAGCAGAAACTCAGTTATAGAAACTTGCTACCTCACATGCTAGGTGTCACTAATTTACAAAGACATATATCTTAAAGCATGTATTACATTTGTCTCACCAAGATGCTGCGATATGTCATCAATTAATCAGTCCATATGTCTCATTATAAATAGTCCACATGTCACAAAATAATTGGTCCATTTGTCACATACTAATTGATCCAATTGTCATTTACTTACTAGTCCATTTGTCACCAATTTCACTATGACAAATGTCACTCAATTATAGGTAAATCATCCAAATTTTCATGTATCAATTTATCTTACCACTTAGCATTTGTCCTAGTCTAAATGTACATTTTAATCCGTCAATTTCCCAATCCATAACATTTAATTCCAATTTACTAATTGAAATTCGAAATACCAAAATTCATGACATACCAAATCCCAATTCACATCATGATCACTTAACATATTTCATACCCCGGAATAAGTCAATTGAGTACATATGCTATCTTTGACATGTGTTCAAACATAAATTCGTGTATGAATGCTAATGTTATGCATGTATATGCAATACTTAATCTAAGGTTAAACCCTAAGCATGTTCTGGAAAATAGGATGTTACAATTCTCCCCCCTTTAAGAAATTTCGTTCTCGAAATTCTTACTTGATTGGTCAAATAGGTAGGGGTACTAATTTCTCATGTGCTCCTCCGTTTCCCATATGGCTTCCTCACTCAAATGATTCTTCCAAAGGACTTTCACCAATGGAATCACTCAGTTCCTCAGTTGTTTATTTTGATAGCTAATTATCTTTATCGATTCTTCAACATAACTCAAATTACTTACAATTTCAACTTCCTGAACCGGTAAAACATAAGTAGGATCAGATTGATATTTCCTAAGCATACGGATATGGAATACATTGTGAATCTGAGACATCTCATTCGGTAAGGCTAACTTATAAGCTAATGGTCCAACTATCTCAATGATCTCATAAGGACCAATGTATCTAGGACTTAACTAGCCCTTTTTACCGAACCTCAGCACTCCTCGCCAAGGCAACACTCTCAGAAATACTTTATCTCCAACTTGATATTCCATATCCCTCTTGTGTTGATCCGTATAACTCTTCTGTCTATCTTGTGCCACTTTAATTCTACTTCAGATCAATTTCACTTTATCCACAGTATCCTGAATCAATTCTAGGCCTTCAATAATTCTTAGACCCTTTTCATCCCAACAAAAAGGTGATCAACACTTCTATAATGCCTCATACGGTGCCATACTAATGCTACTGTGATTCTGATAGTTATAAGCAAATTCAATCAAAGCCACATACTGATCCCATGCTCCTTGAAATTCCAATGCATAAGCCCTTAGTATATCCTTAATAGTTTTAATCGTTCTCTCACTCTGTCCATCTTTTTGTGGATGAAATGCAGTACTAAAGTTCAACTTCGTACCTAATGTTGCCTATAGACTACCTCAAAATCTCGAGGTTAATCTAGGATCCCTGTCCGATACAATAGATATTGGAACTCTATGTAACCTCACTACCTCATTCACATATCTCCGAGCTAACTGATCTAGTCAGTTATTCTCTTTCACTGGCAAGAAGTAAGCCAACTTGGTCAATCTATCAACAATGACCCAAATGGCATTATGTTACCTCGGAGTTTTCAGTAAATCCATAATAAAATCTATTCTCTCTCATTTCCACTCCTAAATAGGCAAAGACTGTAACATACCAACCGGATCCTGATGCTCAACTTTTATCTGTTGACAAGTCAAACACTTAGCCACATATTCAGGCACTTACTTTTTCATCCCTGGCCACAAAAAATGTTGTTTCAAAGTGTTACACATCTTGGTCAAACAAGGATACGTAACATAGGCTGCTATATGTGCTTCCTCCAGAATTTGTTTCCTCAAATCATCAACATGGGGCAAACATATTCTTTGCTTTAACTACAATGTATCATCACTCAATTTAAATTCAAAATCCAAATTCACTTTTAACTTCTCAATTAACTTCACCAATTCTGCATCTCTATTATGAGCCTTTCTAATTCTTTCTTGCAATACAAGTCTCAACTTCAATGTAGCTATCAATGCTTCATTCTGTCCCAAATTTAATTCAACATTCAGTGCTCTCAATTGAACTAGGCTAGGTAACATCGATAACTGTACTTGAGCCATACTGCTATTGGACTTCTTGCTTAATGCATCAGTTGCTACATTAGCTTTGCCAGGATGATACTTAATTATACAATCATAATCTTTCAACAGTTCTATCCATCTCCTCTGTCTCATATTCAACTCCTTCTGACTCAACAAATATTTTAAACTTTTATGATCAGTAAATACTTGAAAAGTTTCACCATATAAGTAGTTTCTCCAAATCTTCAAAGAAAATACTACAGCAGCAAGTTCTAAATCATATATCGGGTAACTAAACTCGTGATACCTCAACTGTCTCGATGCATATGCTATTACTTTGCGATACTACATTACTACACATCCTAAACCCTAGTGTGAAGCATCAATGTACACAACATAACCTCCAGATTCATATGGAATAGCCAATACCGATGTTGTAATTAACCGATGCTTTAGCTCCTCAAAACTCCTTTAACAATCACCATTCCATTTGAAAGCTACATTCTTTCTCAGAAGTTTTGCCAAAGGGGCTGAGATCAATGAAAACCCCTCGATAAATCTTCTATAATAATTAGCTAATCTAAAGAAACTCTGAATCTTAGTCACATTTTTTGGAACTTCCCACTTCAACATTGCTTCTATTTTCTTTGGGTCTACCTGTATGCCTTATCCAGACACAATATGACCCAAGAACACTACTTGATCAAGCTAAAATTTACACTTACTGAACTTGACATACAACTGTTTCTCCCTCATTATCTATAGAACCAATCTCAGATGTTCAGAATGATCTTTCCTACACTTCGAATACACCAAAATGTCATCAATAAACACAATCACAAAACGATCTAAATAAGGTTGAAATACCTTATTCATCAAGGCCATAAAAGCTACTGGGGAATTAGTCAGCCCAAATGGCATCACCAAAAACTCGAAGTGCCTATATCTTATTCTAAATGCACTCTTGTGTATTTGATCATATGTAACTAAACGTCCAGTTAGTATTTAGGTTAGATGAACCTTATGTTAATACTTTGATATGATTTGATTATTTTATTAATGCAGTTGATTGTTTGATATATTGCGATCTGATTACGCGTTTAATTTGCAACATCCCACTACCATAAAGTATATACTCGAACATCTAAAGGATATGCAAGTACATATCCTATGATAATGGTATGTTAGAGCAATCACATATCTAACTTACTCATGGCATCATCTAATATAATTAAAAGTCACCAAATTTAAAAGCATTCCTTGCATTCATTGACAAAAGCTTACAATCCTTATACAAGTTCTATATGATAAGAAACTACAAAAATAAAAGTTACAACTCTTCTGATATTAGCTGACAAACCTCTGAGCCATAACTTAGTCCAAAATGTTCCTCTAATCCAGTTTAAGAAACTAGGTCTCCTGTCTCATACTTGAAGTCACGTTGCAATTTTTTTTAGTTTTGCAAACTCAGTGAGTGAACCATCATTGATGATTTCACCCAGGCGAAATACACAAATCACATCTTTCACATATATTCATTCAGATCATGAATAATTCAAATACTCATATTATCATGGCACATCATGTAATCATCGCGAATTAGAACAAATATATACAAATACAGATGCATATGAGACTCTAAATTCATTATTATTATTATGGCCGAGTGTCTTTCACATACAGATATAGATACTAGCCCATTGGGCTCAGTCAAAACATAATTCATGGAGCAAAGCTCTATGTGTCACGGAGCAAAACTCTACGTGCAGAATACTGAGCTTACAGCTCTATCCAACTGGCTACTCTGATCACAATGCCTTTATCTGAGTATGTATTTTATGAAATGCATCAAATACAGAATATGCCATGTATAACAGTCACATATGATGTACAATCAGAATCTCATTGTCATCGGACCTAAGTCCGGCATTCAACTTTCGTTGAGCATTTAAATATCATTCATAATTGTCAAAGCAATCAGAACACTTCCAATACATTACCAAAGATTAAACTCCTCAGACTTTAAGTTCAGAATTCATTAAAAAATCACAAACAATAAATATTTGGAAGTTAAACATATTCAATCAATCCTAGGAAAAATTCATCTAGGTTGACTCACAGTACGCTCCAAAATACTATTGCCTGGATGGTTCGGCAATAGTTGGCTGGCATCCAATGTGCTCCTCTATATCATGCAAAACACATTTACATATATCACACTATTGCACAAATTTATAAGTATTCCTTTATGCACATCTATGTACACAAATTATGCACAATGCATGTTCAATGGCAATCCCAAGTATCTTATTGTGATTCCTGTCACCATATCGTTCATATATCAAAACCCTCATAAATATCATTTGTACTTAGGGTTTGGACCACAATAAAACAATGTGAAACTAATTTCGTAATCCAATTGATCAATTCAGATTTTTCTAACAACATGCTTTCGGGTCAACTTTGCATGTGATACCAACTCATGTGATTGAAGCCTCTAGTAATCTGAGTTATATTGAAGAACCAGTTAAAATAATTGGTTATCATAATAAACAACTGAGGAACCGAGTGATCCCATTAATAAAAGTCCTTTGAAAGAATCATTCGAGTGAGGAAGCCACATAGGAGATAGAGGAGTATATGAGAAATCAGTACCCCTACCTATTTGACCATTAAGGTGAGAATTTCGAGGATAAAATTTTCTTTTAGGATGGGAGAATTGTAATATCTCGTTACCCATGTCAAGGCTAGAATAGTAGATTACGAGAAATTACTGAGAAATTAGAAAAATGCATATGATGCTTAAGCTAAATATGATATGCACATTTTTGCACATTAAAATGATTGTACATGTATTCATTGACATTTTTCAGGTATAATTGACTTATTAATGCGATTAGAATGTGATTTGTCAATTTTGGTATATTTAGGGTAGTTTGAAATTTTTGGTGAATTTTTGAAAATTTGGAGTATTTTAGAATAGGAAAAAAATGTTGAAATTGGACCAATTTTAGTGTGGCATATGAACTGATTAAATATTGACAAATGGCTTTGATGCATGGTGACATGTGACAGTGAGGGTGTAATACACGCAATTATGTATTTAGAAAGGAAATTTCTGCAGCTTGCGTGTTTTTCACTTGTGTTATTCTTCACCCACACCGAAAACTCCCCAAGTTGTTTCTATTGTGAAATTGGTTATTGAATATTACATCAAGTAAGAATTTCAGTTCATTGAGAGAGAGAGAGTTTGATTTCTGTTAAAATCTCAATGTTCATCCATTCACCGAAATCTGATTTGCTGGGAATTTAGCTAACTCAAGTAAGTTGAGTTTTAAGCATTGTGATATTATAAATGGTATTTTGATAATGCATGTATTAGACGGAAATACTTGTGATAATTGGAGTAAAATGAAAATGATACATAAGTTCATGAAAAATCGATGAATATCTATATGTACTTTATTTTGCACTGTGAAATACGCATAAGGTTTGTTTATCACTGTACATGCATGAATCTGTTGAGTATTGGTAGAAATGAATTTAAATGAGATTGATGATAAGGAATGAGAATTGGGTAAGGCTGTGATACATAGAGTTGATAAAATGATAAATTTTTTGATGAAATGAAAGTGTGGAAAAATGGAAAAATGCATCAGATGAAAGTAGAAAGAGTAACAAAATACAAAAAATGGAATTTGCATGTATAAGAATCGAATTTTTGATGTTTAAGTGTGAACTTTGGATTGTTTATTTGTTTTATGTTATTGAGCTAAAATGAAGTTAGAAGAATTGGTTTGAGTGTCATTTGTATTAATTGAACAAGATTGAAGTGAGAATAAAAATCTACTGCAGAGATAAGAAGTATATATGAAGTTTCGGATTTTTTATGTTTGAAGTGTAAGTTTGAATATGATTTGTTTAGAGATTGTATAAGATATAGAAATGTAGAATAAATGAGTTAGGAGTGGGAAAATCTGGAAAATAATGAAAGAAAGAAGGAGAGAAGAAGAAGTTGTTCGGTTAAGAAGAGAAGAAAGCACGATCGCGACTTCACTAATAAAGTTGCGGGTCACGATCATGCAGGCGCACAATCGTGACTGCACACTATTGTGATTTTCAAGTTTTCTAAAGAAAGATTATTTTTGAACATTTGTCATTCAATTTGCTATAACTTCTTCACCTGATATCCAAATGACTTGATTCTTAAACCAATAGACTCATAACACATTGTTCTTTATCTCCACTAAAAATTATATTCATCTGGAATGGATTGACTGTTGAATTTAAGATGAAAATGTTGAGGAGTACTGGAATATGATAACTGAGATGATTTCACTAATCATACTTCGGTATTTTGACTATATTTTGACCAATAGGCATCCAAATGGAATGATTATTGATTTAATTTAACTACAGACATATGGATACAAATTGTCTGGAGAGATCGAATTTTAATTCTGTCATTAAGAATTACAAAATCTAACTTGAAGTTGAATATAGAGTACAGTTATAGTTCAAAGAACAGTCCAAAGTAAATTGAGTATAACTTTTGGAATACTGAATCAAATTGAATGATCTTGCTATCATTAGAAGCTTAAGACAATAGATAATAGTTTTCTAGAAGGAAGTAGTATCAAATTACTTCGCTTTCCCGGTGAGAATAACCATGGAAAGTAGACCTGAAAATATGTTGTTGGACAAATCTGGATTGATCAATTGAGTATTGATATGTGAATAAGTTTTGTGACAAGAATAATGATAAGGAATCTGAAATTGTCATGAACATGCATTGTACATATTCAGTATCTATGAATAAGAACAAATGACTTCATAATTGTGCAAATTAATGATATGTGTATGTGTTAAATGTTATAGAGGAGCACATTGAGCGTTAGCGTCCAGACATTGTTGGGACATCAAGGCAATAACTATTTGGAGTATACTATGAGTCGACCTAGATGGTCTTATTTTAAGTATTTGTTCTGTTTTAAATTTCTGTATTGAATTATTAATGATAAGATTGATGTGAATGTGTTGATTCCGGACAATATATGTCCAAGGCGTGTGATGCATGTGAAGATTATTAGAAGTGTTCCTTATTTGTGAACCCGACGAAATATATGATACTTAGCTTTGTTAAATGTCAAACCACGATCCGATGATAAATGTGCTCTGAATGTGAATAAGAATATGAAACAAATAAGTGATTCTCAACTTAAATGTTGAATGTCGGACTAAGGTCTGATGACATGTACAAAGTGGAAATAAGTGACTGATTGAAAATATGTGAATGTGATGCATTCCATTATATGAATGAATAAAACATAAAGACAGTTGTGATTAGAGTAACTAGTTTGATAGAGCTTTCAGCTCAGTATTCTGCACGTAGAGCTTTGCTCCGTGATTTTTACACGTAAAGCTTTGCTCCATGATTTCTGTTCTGACTGAGCCTAATGGGCTAGTATTTGTATCTGTATGTGAAAGGCACTCAGTCATAACAAAGTAATAAATGAAAGTGAGTCTCATATGCATTACATTATAAGTCATATGTGTATTTTTAAATGATTAAAATGATCGATTTGACTGCTCTGAATGTGAATCTCTATATTAAATGAAGTGAAGTAAATTATGTAAAAATATGATGTGGTGTATTATGTGATTGAGTGAGCCATCGAGGATGGTCACTCACTGAGTTTGCAAAAAGTCACCCAAAATTTACAATATTTTTCAGGTTCAGAGGAATTATTCAGTTAGGCTAAGTGGAGTATAGCCATTGAGATCATATATGGATGAAGAGTTGGGATTAGTTTGCTCCTGCATATGTCTTCAATGATTTTGTTTTCGAATTATGTACTGCAAGAATTGTACAAAGTGTATATGAATAATTTGGTAATGAAATGACATTATGATTGTAAGTGTTTTGTATCTGAAATGGGCCCAAATGGCTGTTGAATTCTAATGTTTGTAATAATTGTAACACTTGCGAATGGAAATGTTTTTAAATAAAGTGCGCCCGATTTGATTAATGATTTCCGCATATATGTACATTGTTTTAAAGAAATAAAAATTTTGTAATGAATTTTGACTAAATGACTATTCTAGCATGCCACCCTTGCGGGATACGTACTCGGATATCACCTTGGATGTCAAGTATGTGTCTTGTGAGAGTGGATGTTGCACTAATAACTTGAGAATATTATATCATAATCTGATTTCATACGTAAAGATTGAGAAATTCTAGTGTTAATAGATCTACCGTAACTAGAAGGAGTTGATTGCAACTTTAGAGATAGGATCATGTTTTTAGTTTCAACTTCTATGCACGCTCTAGCATATCAACCCTTTAATGTTGGCATTATTATCATCCATTGGTATAAGATTCCCCAGGTAACTAGCTAAATAGTTCAACCAGTTGGAGGACTAATATTCTAGAGCTATTCGATGGAAGTTAACCCATCTCGGAATAGTTTTGAGTTTTGATCTATCAAGTTTAAAACCAATCTCCCATTTTCTTATAAAGATAGGATTACCTTTTATATGACAGGTTCTTATATCCATGATCTTCCTTGCCATTTCTTTAGAGAAGAATCGAAAAATGAAGAGGTCATCTTTGGTTATCAAAGTGCTTTGCAATCCCCACTTCTTCTAGTTCAGATTCTCCTAATGTTGAACACTTGGAAAAGGCATCCTCTTATCCAAGAAATAGCCTGCCAAGGAAGCTCTCCATTTGGTTACATGTGAAGCTTTCCAAATAAGTTTAGATCTCCAACAACTCTACTCCATGACTGTTTTTCAACCTTCAGGGGTAAAGGGTTAGCTTACTGTAAGGAAGGGAGGGAAGAGAAATCCTCATACTTCGAAAGTGACATTGGAACAGTTGTAATGAACGGGGTGGAAGAGGAAGTTCATATGACATTTCACCAATAACGATAAACTGTTAGGACTCGAGCTAGGCAACAAACAAAGGCAGGCCACCTTAAAAAGAAAAAAGCCTAGTTCAAACCAAATGGAAGGCAGCTCGAGAAGAGAAGAGAAGGAAATGAGGTGGATAGGGGGTTAGCTAGTGAGGCACTCAATAAGGGGAACACAATCAAAGGAAGTAGGTGGAATAACCATGGGGTTAGGTTTATAGAGAAGGTAGAGAAAGACAACCATTAGAGAGAGAATACAACAATCCAACACAGGTTGAAACATGGTATTGTTTCTCTTTCTTAACTTATTGCACTGTGTTTAATATTTTGAATCTCAACCCTTTTTCTCCATTAATTAAATATGTTATCATGAGATAATGATAATAAAAATAAGAATAAATATAGTGAAGAATGAGAATAGATATAATCATTATAACTATGATGGTTGGTTAAAAGGAATGAATGATTAGCATTACCATTGATAATGGTTGATTCGTTAAAAATATTGAAAAATAAAAATGTATAAAAATTTTGTTTTAGATCAAAATTTAATATATTTAATTGCTAAATAGAGAAAATATAATTAATTAATTATATTGTAATTAATTATATTCTAATTAAGTATTTTTTATTAATTATATTGAATTAATTAATTAATTATATTTTAATTAAAATATAATTAAAAAAAGAAAGAAGTATGTCATAGGTGTGACAAAGGCTATCACGCCGGTGACACTTTCTGCATACCAGGAATAAAACCCATTCTTTTAATATATCGAGGTCTGGACGATTTCTCGAAAGTCATATATCTCTTATAATCATAATATAAAACCAACCACCTGTGTTCATTTCATATCCATTGATTGATTCCCAGACCCAATAACTAAACAACCCCTCAATGCGTTTTTACATTGATTATGATACATTTTATTATATTTTTATTTATAATCATAATTTTTAAATTTGTATTAGATAAATTATTAAATATATGCAATAATTTATAAATTATATTAATTTCAAATAAGTTAATAAGTGTATTAACAACTAAAAATTAAACGAGGAAGGTAACCTAGTTAATTATTAGGACTTCTTGTGCAAAGTGAACCTACAATTTTAATACTTAAAAATATTTTTACGCAACTAAATAGGTTAATATGAAAGTAGGCGATGACGAGGGATTCAAACATCCGACGAGTTTGTGAATTGTGAGTGTCTCGTGGAAACATGTTGGCTAGAAATGAATCGTGTTCGTAACCATGAAATAGTGGGCGCCTGACATAATGCCAAAAATTTCCCACTTGAGTAGAGGCCCAAGCGCACAGGTGAATAAGACAGCAAGTATTGTCTCCTCTCCTGATATTTTGAATTTTGAATAAAAGAAGAGCTAAATCAAGAATTTGAATAGATAGTATTATTTATTTATTTTTTTATCTTAGACTAGGGTATTTACTGACAGATCCAGTGACTAATCCTCTTGCTGGTTTGTAGGCACCTCACAGGATAGGACAGCTGGTTCAAGAATTTAAGGCTGCTCCATACCTAAAGTCAAGAATTGAATCCTCTCGCTGGTTTGTAGGCACCTCACAGGGTGGGACAGCTAGTCCAAGGATTTAAGGCTGCTCCATACCTAAAGTCAAAAATTAAGCCCGTGACCTTTGGTTAAGGATGGATGAGCCCCTGCCACTCAACCACACCCCTTAGATTAGATAGTATTATTTTTAGGGAACCATGACTTAGGATGGTATGTTATATTAGCTACTACAAAAGTGCAACTAGATATGGTTTTTTTTTTGTTCCAGACCAAAGTATTCACCGGCTAATTTAGTGACTAATCTCTTCGTTAGTTTATAGGCACCTTACAGGATGAGATAACTGACCCAAATATTTAATACTGCTCCATACTTAAAGTCAAAGATTAAACCCCTAATCTTTAATTAAGGATGGATGAATCTCTTCCACTCAACCATATCCTTGAATTAACTAGACAGTTTTGCTCGAGCAATTTACTACTTACCGGTGCAATTCCGTGCCGTTCGTCTGACTGGAACCGAACATATCGCGAGCTGCGATTATAACGACATGAAATATTGCTACTTGCTACCGGGAAGGGTGAAAAAGTGAAAGCGACAGTAGCAACCAACGAATGGACTTGTGTAGCGCATATTCGTTACATTTGAATCTGTGGTTTGGAATCCGTGACGCAAACCTCGCGCTTCGTATCAATGAAAAATTGATAAGCACTGGGTACATGCAGACGTACGTATCCGATGGCAAGGGACTTATCAGTGATAGGGCCAGTCGAACAAGCAAGAACCCCTGTACAACGCATCGAAGATAGCGAGACCAGGTCTCTTATTCTCTCTCTTTTTTATCTTTTTCTTCTCTCTCAAACCCTAACCTAATACTCATTGGATTTGGAGCTTAGGCCAATTGAGCTCAGATTCGGGGCCGAGCTCTGCTGATTTAAGCTAGATTTTGTTTTGCTTGTATTAGAAAACACTCCTTTTCTGTTTAGGATCGGGGGTGTTTCGTTATTGAAGAGTTCTAGATATGTCATCGCTGAGCAGAGAATTGGTGTTCCTCATACTTCAGTTCCTCGAAGAAGAGAAATTCAAGGAGTCTGTTCACAAGTAACTTCTTTTAACTCTTCATTTTTTTTTCTTGGTATTTATTTACGTTTTGTACGTATGTCCTTGTGTTCATGCATGTGGGGGTGTAGTTGTGTTTGTGTCTATTGCTTTTCATCGGTAAGTGGCTGAGCTGCAAATGTGTTTTGTTATAGTAATTTCAATTTGTTGAAGTCAAGCGCTTGTTTGGTTTAGTTGGCTGGTGGTTTTCGGTGTTTGTGAAAGCTGATAACTGTATATGGGGTGAGAGTTCGTGAGTTGTATTGTTGTTTAGATTGTGGAGGGATAGTAGACAAGATGGAAGTTACGAAGATGAGGAATGAGTTGTGGAAATGTACTTTAGGTTGTTACGTTTCTCCGGTGTGGAAATTTGACTTGTTCGCAAGTTACTTACAGGAAGCAGTTTGTGCGGGCTTGAGTAATGAAGATAGTTTGTAGCGGTTTAATTAGAATCGGAATTGGGATTTTCTGACTTTTGTGGCTAAATTTTGATAACTGCGAGAGCTTCAATTAATACAGCTGGAGACGCATTCATGGTGCCAGATCAGAGAGGGATTTCAGCGATTACGCCCATATGTCAAAATATAAAACCTTTGCACATGTTTGATTATGTTTATTTGAACAGGGACTTTTTCTTTGTTGTGTTTGAAATATTAGAAGTCAAGAATTTGAAAATTTTCTGTTTTAGGTAAACATGTTTTAACACGATGAAAACATTGCCCAAATCAAAATGTTCTTTTTTCACAGACTTGAGAAAGAATCAGGATTCTTCTTCAATACGAAGTACTTTGAGGAGAAGGTTCAGGCTGGAGAGTGGGATGAAGTTGAAAAGTACTTGTCAGGGTTCACCAAAGTTGATGACAATAGATATTCCATGAAGATATTCTTTGAAATCAGAAAGCAGAAATATCTTGAAGCACTTGATAGGTATATGGTTGATATTGTCGGTATCTGTGGATACATATCATGGTTGATTATAGCTTAAAGAATATTTGATTTTGTCGGTTATGTGATGTCAGGCAAGACAAAGCAAAAGGGGTTGAAATTTTAGTTACCGATTTGAAAGTGTTCTCCACATTTAATGAGGAATTGTACAAAGAGATCACCCAGCTTCTAACTCTTGGAAATTTCAGGTAATTGTCATTTTCACTTCAATCATATTGATTTTATTTGAAAGTTTGGATGGATAACACGCTATTGAACAATTTAGTTTCTATCAAACTATATATCATGATAATTTAAATTCATTGATTGCTCAGTTGTTTGTAAATCACAAGATTTTGGTCAACTAGCTTATTCTAATGCTTTGGTGATGGAAAACATTCAACAAAAGCCAATCTGAAAAATCTTCTTGTTTGAGATTATGTAAAATTATACTTTGACTTTTTTGGAAAATTCTTGCCTTTCTTGATGGAGCAATGAAAGAAAATGTACCACATAGGGAGAATAGTTCGTGGCAATGCTTGCTTGTCATGGAACTTTTTAACATTTTGAATAGTGAAAATGATTTGATATGTCTTTTGGTCTGAATGCAGGGAAAACGAGCAGCTTTCCAAGTATGGTGATACTAAAACTGCTCGTAGCATAATGCTGGTAGAGCTGAAAAAGCTTATTGAAGCAAATCCTCTTTTCCGTGATAAGCTTGTATTTCCTACTCTGAGATCTTCTAGATTGAGGACTTTGATAAATCAAAGGTAACATTTATGCTTTATAGGATGAAGAATGAATTATGATTTTGAGTTGATGCCTTTGGTATAAGGGTGAACACAATTTTTTCAGTGTTCCATGTGTTACGAGTGCCAGGAAGATGTGTCATTGGAAAATGATCTCTTTATTGAACCAAACATGAGTTCATTTGTTAACTTATTATTTAGCTATTATTTGGAGGGTATTTTCCTAGAAGTGCTTTTATTTTCAGCATCGTTCCATTTTTGGTTCATCTAATGAGTTACTGAAGAATAACAGTGATAATTATTTTTAATTTTTGCTAAGATACTATAATAACTGTCTTGGTATTGTTCCCTTTATTCATCCCCCAGGCTTTCTCTCTCTAGATATACTTTGTGGTTACCGTTGAAAGTATAAGGCATAATTCTCTGGTTTCACATATGACTTCTGTTGGTGACCCCCATGTATTTTACAGCCTGAATTGGCAGCATCAGTTGTGCAAGAACCCCAGGCCAAACCCAGATATCAAGACTTTGTTCACAGATCATACTTGTACACCTCCAAATGGTCCTCTTGCTCCTGCTCCTGTCAATCTTCCTATTGCTGCTGTTGCCAAGCCTGCTACTTATACATCTCTTGGGGGTCATGGTGTATGATATCCTATTTCCTTCATTTCTAGTGCATATTAATTTATGCAACTGAAGTTTGACTGTATAATGTTTTATTTTTTGATTTTTATGTACAGCCATTTCCTCCAGCGGCTGCAGCAGCCAATGCTGGTGCATTAGCTGGTTGGATGGCAAATGTATCTGCTTCTTCCCCTGTGCAAGCTGCTGTTGTTACTGCATCAACCATACCTGTTCCACAAAATCAAGGTTAGTGATGTAATGGTTCTTGTCAGCCATTAATTGCTATGCACGTTGATGGAACCAAAATAATTTAAATGACACATTTTACTTAATTATTTCTTGCTTTGGAGTAATTATGGAGGATATGTAGTTTGGAACACGAACCTTTTTGACTAAAGTTGTGATTTTTCCTGTTTCTTTGAGTGCTCTTGAATGATTCTTAAACCTGTAGCTTTTTTTTTGGAAAATAAACCTGTAGCATATTGCATTGTCCAAAAAAGAAATATTGTTATACGGTAAAGTTTGTTTCTTACAAAAATTTTAACTTTTCTAGTTTCAGTCCTAAAACGACCTCTAACACCATCAACAGCTCCAAACATCGCTGATTTTCAAGCTCCAGATCATGAGCAACTAATGAAACGTCTACGGCCTGCTCAATCTATTGAAGAGGTCATTTTAAATTTGTATGCCATTGATGTAATTCTAGGGTTTTTTATTATACCTTTTGTTGCATCTAATGAAGTTCCCTGTTTGCAATTTTCTCGTATGACACTTAGATTTGCATCTCTTTGTCTTCAGGTTACTTATCCAAGTTCCCGCCAGCAGCATCCTTGGTCTCTCGAAGATCTGCCAAGGACAGTTGCCTTGACCATGCATCAAGGCTCAACTGTCATGAGCATGGATTTTCATCCTTCTCATCACACATTGCTTCTTGGTATGGTGTTAATCTTATTGAGATTCTTTGTTTTTGGGATCAATGCTGTGTTATGTTTAGTTGGAATACATTTTGTCATCTTCCTCGACCTCCCTAACAATTGTTGTGTGTTGAATAGTTGGTGCTGCTAATGGTGAGGTTACATTATGGGAACTTGGGGTGCGGGAGAGGTTGGCCTCTAAGCCCTTCAAAGTTTGGGACGTGTCAACTTGTTCACCACAATTTCAGGTTATATTTACTACTATATATGTTTCCTTTGAATTTGTTTCTTCCTGCTTGACCTTGTGGTGAGTGTATGAACCGGGACAATATGCTTCATTAAGCTGTTAAATATAACAGCCGCATCAACAATTGTTGATTATTTCAATTGATTAAATTATCAAGGTGTTAAATATGGAATCTCTTGCAGGCCTCTTATGTCAAGGATGCACCAATTTCTGTCAACCGTGTTACTTGGAGTTCAGTCGGAAATTTTGTGGGTATGTAGTGTTTTTAAATAGTGGCATCATACGTGAGCTATTATGTCTTAGTTCTTTTTCCTTTTTCTTAATGCAGGGGTTTCATTTAATAAACATTTGATCCACTTGTATGCTTATACTGGGTCAAATGACTTGGGCCAGCATTTGGAGGTGTGTTGACATCCTACTAGTTGTTTGAAGAAATAAGATATGTTACTGTTCTTTTATTATTTACCTTCTCTTTTCATCACAGATTGATGCCCATGTTGGTGGCGTTAATGACTTGGCTTTTGCTCACCCTAACAAGCAACTATGTGTCATAACTTGTGGAGATGACAAACTAATAAAGGTAGGAGATAAAAACCATTTTTATAAAATTTATTGAGGAAGATTCTAGTATAATGTAATGAGGCCATTGGAGCAGGTGTGGGATTTAACTGGACGGAAGCTGTTTAATTTTGAAGGTCACGAGGCACCAGTTTATTCTATTTGCCCACACCACAAAGAGAGCATCCAGGTACCTTACATAATAACATAATAGTTCGTTTGTATTTTTGTGCACACCTTTCTAGTCTGAGACAAGAAATGAGACTTAAACCTAATGTTTGCTTGTCAATCATGTCTGTCTGCTTTATGTAAACAATGCTTTATCCTCTCAAAGAACTTATTGCTTTGGAATACTGATGTACTTCAAGTATCACTTTGTGAACTTCTCTACATCAAAAACTGCTGCAAATAGACCTCGATTCTGTCCTGGTAGATTTCTGTTGTATGCCACTCTGCACTGTTATTGACTATGTTGGTTGCGAGGTTGCAGTTCATTTTCTCAACTGCAGTGGATGGTAAAATAAAAGCTTGGCTGTATGATAATATGGGTCCAAGAGTTGACTATGATGCTCCAGGCCGTTGGTGCACTACAATGCATTACAGTGCTGATGGTAGTAGGTATGATCGAAAACTTAAATTATGGACCTAAAACTTGTGTTTTCTCTAACTCCAATTTTTTCTTTTGGCTCTTCAGTACCATTTGTTTTATTCCCTTAATCTAATTGCTCATTATCTTTGGTTCCTTTATTTTCTTTTATTTTTTATTTTCTCAGGTTGTTCTCTTGTGGGACAAGCAAAGATGGGGAATCTTTTCTAGTTGAATGGAATGAAAGTGAAGGAGCAATAAGGAGGCATTATTCTGGGTTTAGAAAGAAATCAACAGGTGGTGTTGTGCAATTTGATACCACTCAAAACCACTTTTTGGCTGCAGGTGAAGATAGTCAGATAAAGTTTTGGCATATGGACAACATTAATGTGCTAACAAGCACAGAAGCAGATGGTGGATTACCAGTAAGTTTGTATGCTTTCCATGGAGAAATTTATTTTGAACTTCTGTAGCTAATCATTCAAATTACTATCAGAGTCTTCCACGCTTGAGATTCAACAAGGAAGGGAATCTTCTGGCTGTTAGCACAGACAATGGATTCAAGATACTCGCAAATGCTACTGGTATGAGATCATTGAGAACAGTGGAAACTTCTTATGAAGCATTTAAATCTCCTATTGAAGCTGCTGCTATGAAGGTTAGTTTGATTTGTTTTTGGCTCATTTGTTGTTTCTTTTAGAAAGTATCTACCTTTAGCTCATTTGGTGTTTCTTTTAAAAACATCTCTACCTTCTAAGTCCTATTGGTGTCTCTCTTCATTGCAGGCTTCTGCTTCGGGTGTCACAACTATCAGTCCAGTCAATTGTAAAGTGGAAAGGAGCTCTCCTGTCAGACCATCACCAATTCTTGTACGTCAAAATATAAAATCTAGGTTTTAACTTCTCTACTTTTTCAGAGGTACTGTGGTGAGTTGTAGTCCCGAGCTTGTTTCGTTGCTATATACCATTTTATGTATTGAGGTATCCTTAGATTTCAATTAGTGGTTAAAGTTTGTCATGTGTCTGATTCTCTGTAGTCATTGTTTCTGGCCACAAAGGCTTGTGTTTAATTTCGTTTTTGGAACCTGTATGGGTGGATTGAGTACACTTAGTCATCTAATTAACATAGTTTTGAATATTCTAGCTCCCTCTGTTATTGTTTTACAAGCTACCTTAGGTCAGTAATTTAATTCATCAATTTTAAATTGCTTAACCCTGTTCTTTCCAATTTCCTTATTTAAGAATGGAGTTGATACCATAAATAGAAGCATGGAAAAGCCAAGAACTGTGGACGATACAATTGATAAATCAAAACCGTGGCAGTTGGCTGAAATTGTGGATCCTGGTGAATGTCGTTTAGTCACCTTGCCAGAAAGCGCTGACACTTCTACCAAGGTGTCTGCAAATTGTACCTGATTTTGAAACTACTGCTCAATTTTCTACCACTACATGTTTCAACTTCTGTTTTTCCTTTCCCTGCATGCAGGTTGTTCGACTTCTGTATACAAATTCTGGTGTTGGAGTTTTGGCACTAGGGACGAATGGGATACAGAAGTTATGGAAGTGGGCTCGTAATGAACAAAATCCGTCTGGAAAGGTATTGTATGGTTTAGGGTTTAATGTATGGTTTTCTTCTGTTGCCTACAGTTCTTGCAATGTTTGCTTAATGAATTGTCTCTACATCTTTCTCTGTGTTTGGTTTCATTAAACTGTTGGATATATTGGGTGCTGTTTTGTAGGCCACTGCGAGCACTGTTCCACAACATTGGCAACCCAACAATGGTCTTCTTATGACTAATGATGTGTCAGGTGTTAACCTTGACGAAGCAGTCCCTTGTATAGCGCTTTCAAAAAATGACTCGTATGTAATGTCAGCCTCAGGTGGAAAGGTTTCACTTTTTAATATGATGACCTTCAAGGTATATGCCCAGCTGAAGCAACACATTTCAGTTTTCGGCTTTATGGTTTTTTGCTTATATTGAATGTATTGCTTGGTATGCAGGTAATGACAACATTCATGTCTCCTCCTCCAGCTCCAACTTTTCTAGCATTCCACCCTCAGGATAATAACATTATAGCCATTGGAATGGAGGATTCAACCATAAATATATACAATGTTCGAGTTGATGAGGTGTTCACTTTCTTGAAGTTTGTACTGAGTTATTCGTTTTCGGGAATTTTTTCCACTCTAGCAACTGGCCCTGATGTTTCTGGTTTGCCTGTTTTAGGTAAAATCAAAATTGAAGGGTCATAAAAAACGGATAACTGGTTTGGCCTTTTCAACCAATCTTAATATTTTGGTTTCGTCGGGCGCTGATGCAGAAGTAAGTAGAAGACACAGGATGCTTTATCTTTGATCTGTTTCACGCATCCTGTTGCAACTAATCCACACTTGAATTGTTCAATAATTTGATTGGGTTAATATCATTACTTACATGAGCATTGAAATTGAAATACTTGTTTTTACGATGTTGATTTCTTCCTTTCGTTTGTAGATTTGCATGTGGAGCATTGATACATGGGAGAAAAGGAAATCAGTTCCAATCCAAATTCCAGCAGGCAAGGCACCAACTGGTGACACTCGGGTGCAGTTTCATGCTGATCAGATTCGTTTCCTAGTTATTCACGAGACCCAGTTGGCTATATATGATGCTTCAAAGATGGAACGTGTTAGGCAGGTGGGAGGACAGATGAGTGATCTACATTTTTATAGTTGTCAGTGCAACTGACTTGTGTATTTATTCTTTTGCCTGTTTCAGTGGGTCCCACAAGATTTATTGTCTGCACCTCTATCTTATGCGGCATACTCATGTAACAGCCAGTTAATTTATGCTACATTTTGTGATGGTAATCTTGCGGTGTTTGATGCTGATAGCCTGAAATTACGTTGTCGCATTGCTTCATCAGCATATATGTCGCAGTCGCAGTCGCAGTCCCAGTCGGTCTTGAATGGGTATGCCGTCTTCAGGTTTTATTACGTCCAAATTTTGTTCATCCTTTCTTTATGTTGACATTTTTAAGCTGCACACATTTTAATACATTTGGCGTACTCAATTGCACGATCCATGTCAACCCATCCGCGAGTTTCTATGCTCTTCTGCCCTAAAATTCTGACCTAATGTTAATGTTACCTTGATATTTCTCATTTGTTTGTGGGCTGGTTTTATTGTAGAAGCCAACCTGTGTACCCACTTGTGGTTGCCGCACACCCCTTGGATCCTAACCAATTTGCTATCGGCTTGACCGATGGGTCTGTTAAAGTGATGGAACCTACAGAGTCGGATGGAAAATGGGGATCAAGCCCGCCCGCAGATAATGGATTGCTGAGTGGTAGGACCACGTCATCATCTACCACAAGCAACCACACACCGGATCAGTTGCCGAGATGAGAGACCTTTGTATGCAGCTGTTGAAGTACACCTGTAATTTTCCAACATAGGTTTTTTACTTCTTTTAGTCACCGTTTGCTCTTGTCAAAGGTAAGTCGGAACACAAATTCTTGTATACCAACTTTAGTTAGCAAACATTCTTGTATACTAATTGTCTAGTTAGTGGTAGCTCTTGATTTGTTTCTTAATTTCCTCGACTGTTGTACCGTGTTTTTAATTGTGGATATCGTTGTCCTTGCAATAAACTCTGTTTCTGATAGTGCAAACCTTTGTATTCACTATTACCATGGAGTTTGCCTTTATTCACTAAGGCGCTGTTTGGTTTCGTTTTTTTTGTGCGTTTTTCGTTGCCGTTTTTAATAAAAAGGAAACAGCCGCGTAAATCTTGTTTGGTCGAGGACGTTGCGATTTTTGGTTTTAAAAAAAAAGAAAACCGCAGCGAATTTACGGAAACGAGAAAATCACGTTTCCGTATGTTTTTAAAACAAGTTTTTAAAACAAGTTCCTCAGTCAATTTAAGGCTGACATTGGAAGTTGAAAAACTCAGACCTCCTCTTTCTCTCTGTTCCGTTTTGCGATCAATCAATTTAAGCTCTGATAATGGCGATCGCTATACCAAGCCGACAGCTTTTCATCGACGGAGAGTGGAAAG
>JAOSBP010000007.1:4678048-4689303 GCA_027563825.1 Erythroxylum mucronatum | reverse complement strand
AAATCTCAACCAAACAGGTTTTTGTTTTCAGTTTTTATATTACAAATCTCAACCAAACAGGTTTTCGTTTTTTTAAGAAAAAAAACAGAAACCAAAAACAAGAAACAGAAACTAAAAACAACAACAAAAAAACGGAAGTGGAACCAAACGACCCCTAAGTTAATAGGTATACGTGGTGAAACATGACTATTTTCAACTTTTTATGAATATGTACACATGTATAGATTATGGCTTTGGATTTGTTTGGAGGGCATTTCTTGAGCTAACAATCCGGCTACTGGGAGAAAATAGCTATTGGGTTTCTAGATCAAAAGTTGGTAGTGCTTTTGATACATTCACTACTTTCAATTTCCTTATTTAAACGATTCGAAGATACATGAGAAGTATGAACGCTTTATGACTCCCATGATAAGAACATTCATAATTGGGAATAGGAAAGTGAAACAAGCGTAATAGTCATTCAGATAAATTATTGTATATATATATATATATATTCGGGATAAAGCTTGGGTGAAATTAAATGAAGGTTAATTACAAAAAAAAAATTAAATGAAGGTCCGAATCAACTAATGTTAAAGAATTAGGAAACAAACAAGCTGCAAGTTTTTGTTTTCAATTTGAATTTGAATAATTTTTCAATTATATATATATATATATATATATATATATATATATATGGAGCACGTATCCAACATATGACAATTTAAGGAGTCCCTTTGGCTTCAAGATGAGTTAATGGGTGTTTGCAATCGCATTCCTATGGAGGCCACTCTAGCATGGGTTATTCGGGAGAGTGATCGCTTACTTAGTCATTGGTTTAGCCACTTGCTTACCCCTTATTTGCACGGTCTCTCCCTTTGTAATAGGCTGAATCAATCGTTTTGGGCAGCTACCCCATCTGGGGAATTCACTACCTCTTCAGCACGATCCATTGGGTGGGGATCGATGACAGTGGTCCCGTGGGCTAATCTCGTTTGGAAACAGGTATTATGCCCCAAAATAGCTTTTTTTTTCTTGTGGCTCACAATTAAAAACAGATTGCGAATAAAGGACAGGTGGTTCGGAACCTATGACCCTATTTGTGTGTTGTGCAAGTTAGTTAATGAAAGTAGAAATCACCTGTTTTTTGAATGCGTTTACACCAAAGTAGTGTGGAATCGAATCTTATCTATGATAGATTTCCTATCCTTTACCTATGACTGGATTGCGGTTTTAGAGGAAGTTATTCATGCAGACAGGAGGCACAACTGTGTTATACTTAGAATCTCTTTTCAGATGGTTCTCTATCACATCTGGCGGGAGCAAAACAGACGTCTTTATAAGTAACTGGATTAGCATAAATATCAGTTAGTAGACTGCATTATTAACTTGATTCGAGAGGTCATCATTGGGCATGGGAAGCAAGACCAGCTTAGTTTGGCAATGAGAAGGCGTTGGAACATTTAATTGTAGTTTGATGCTGTCTTATGTGCTATGTTTTTTTCCTCTTGACTATCCTGTGCTGCTAGAGCATTTGTGAATGAGGCCCTACCGGATGGCCCTTTTGTCTTTTTAGGTTTGCCATTCTTTGTACATTGTTCTCGATGTTTCTTTGATAATTTATAATATCTTAAAATTTCAAAAAAACATATGACAATTTATCTGAATGATTACTATGCTTGTTTCACTTTCCTATTCTCAATAATGAATGTTCTTATCATGGGAGTCATATGGTGTTCACACTTCTCTTGGATATTATAAGTTTCATTGGAATTATGATAAATTGAGTGCTTAGGGATGTTTTTAAGTGTTATAAGCACCCTCACAACAGCACGGATTATAAACATCTTGACCTTGTTTAGTAAACAATTTATCAACTGATTTTTAATGGCTTCAAAACTTTTAGTTGATTGACCGTATGAAACAATCGATAAAAATATTTAGTAAATGACTAATTAGGTTGACAGATTTAACCCAATAACTTAAAAAAGAAAACGCTCAAAGGAACGTTTCACTCAACTGCATAAAAATGTAATATGCAAAAAGTTAATTATAACTTCTATTTTACTCTTAAAACATAATTGTCATGCCTGTGATAGGAATTGTCGCGAGTTTGATATAAGTGTCAAAGAGGTGACACTTGTGTCACCTGTGAGTCTTTTTATTTTTTATCATTTTAATTTTAGTTATCCTATTATTAGTTGAATAAAAAATTAAATTAAATTTTAATTTTAATTATGCCACTATTCATTTTATAAAAATTAAAATTAAATTGATAAAAAAACCAAAATACTTGTGTTTCACATTAAGTGTCATACGCATGACACTTTTGTCATGCATGTGATACTTATTTTGACTTTTTATTATTTTAATTTTTAAATAAAAATTTTAAGATAAAATGTTTAAAGTTTAAAAATTGATTAATTTATTAAAATTGTTTAACTTGGCTTGTATACTTTAATCTCCTCATTTCCACTTATATTCTTATTTTCCTCAAACAATCCATGACAGTGTATTCACATCTATATCACATTCGAGGGCAAATCACCAAAATATAATATTGATGTCATATTCAATAATAAATCCACCAATACAAATGTAGTGAATCTCTATCTATCATACGAACCATATACTATTTCTTATTTCTAGATATCCACAAACTTTCTTTTTCTTACATTCTGACAAATCATTATTCTCTTCACTATGACTTATATGAATGCAACTCAGATAGGGGATTAGTTGCTATTGCCTGGTATGACATGACTAAAATGCATGTAAGTTGACACATCTTTCGAAAAATGCTCTCGTAAGATACTAACTCTGGGCTTTGAAACCAAATTGTAGTATCACACTCTTGCAAGACACGTACCCGACATCCTGAGTGATGTCAGAGTGTGTACCCCACATAGGTGGCATGCTAGAACAGTCAAACACTTGAAACTCAGTACAAAATTTTCAAAAGTAGCACAAGCGTATGCGGAAATCAATAATCAATTGGGCTCACTTTATTCATAAACTTTTTCAATCATAAGGGTTATAATCATTTCACAAATCATCTGAATTTCATTAGTCATTAGGGCCCATTACAGATACAAAACACTTAAATTCATAATAGTTATTACATCACAAAATCATTTACAAACATTTCCCATTTGGAAAGTTATTATAAACAAAAATAAGAAATACAAATGCAAATGCGAACTGATCTCGATCTCTATCTCTTACTTGAATACAGTGGCTATACTCCCGTTAGCCTAATGGAGCAACTCTTTTGAGCTAGAAAAATATCGCAAATTTTGGGTGAGTTTTACAAACTTAATAAGTGACCATCCTCGATGGCTCACTTAATTACATACACATACAATTCATATAATCACATATCAGTTTGTTCACAACATTTACATTCTCATTCAATTACAAGTAAACAGGATATTGCAATCATTTGAATATACATATTAAATGAATATGTAATGCACTTGTGACTCACTTTCATTTATTACTTTTTTGTGACCGATTGCCTATAACTGTCCTGTATCCATCGTAGATACTGGGCTCATTGATAACTGTCCCGTATTTGTTGGAGGTACCGAGCTCATTTTACATAGTGAGCCTTTGGCTCTTAATCACTTTATGAGCTTTAAGCTCTTTTTCGGTAGCTACTCCGGTTACAACTACCTTTATCTTTCATGAATTCGTGTAATGAAATGCTTCACCTTCTTATATGTTCAATCAGTCACTTTCACATATCATATTCACATTCAGAATACATTTATTATCGGACCGTGATTTGACATTCAACATAAATGTTGAGAAACACTTTTTCAATCATATGTATATTCGCATGCTTCTTCAGAATTTAACAATTAAGTTAGATATCACATATTTCATCAAATTCACATACAAGGAGCACTTCAATATCACATTTATGCATCAAAATCATCGGACCTTCAGTGTCCGGAATCAGCACAATCAAAGTCACATTCATAAGATAATTCAAAATATAATATGAACAAAGCAATCAATAAGTAAGACCATCTATGTCGACTCACAGTACGCTCCAAATTAGCATTAGCTTCCATGATCTAGAAAAGTCTGAATGTAGACGTTTATCCTGCACATCCAAATTATGCAATACACACGTTGCACAAACATTAATAATTGCACAATTATAAGTATTCCTTTATGCACAAATGTGTATATAGAGTGTGTACAATGCATGCTTAATGACAATCTTGGGTATCGTTCCATTATTCTCGTCACATTATCAATCATATATCAAAACTCACCTAAATATAATTTGTACTTAGGGTTTACACCTCAATAAAGCCATTTGAATCTAATTTCATAACTCAATTGCTCATTTTAGATGTTTCCAGAAACGGACTTTCGGGTCTACTATTCTTGATAATTCAGACAATGCAAAAGGAGTAATTTGAGAACACTTTCTTCTAGAAAATTGTTCTCCTATCTCGTAAGTTTCTAATGACCCAAAATCATACAATTTGATTCAGTATTCCAAAAGTTATACTCTAAATAATTCGAACTATTCTTAAACTATAATAATATTCTGTACCCAACTTCAAGTCAGATTCTGGAGTTCTAGAGACATAATTAAATTCGATTTCTTCAGAACAATTGTAGTCCTATGTCTCTTGTCTAATCTAAATTAATAATCATTTCATTTGGATAACGATAGATCAATATATCGCCAAATATCGAAGCATGTTTAATAAAAATACTCCATTCATCAATTTTCAAAGCTGTGCAGGAAAGTTGGCCGCGGCGAAGCCAGAAGTTGGTCGCGATGAACTTTTGCTGAGAGGAATCTTCGTAAATTCCTGCAAGTTGGCCACGACAAAACAAGAAGTGACGTGACGAATTTTCACAGAATGCAGCAAACATGACTCATCTTCCAATTTTTCAGATTTTACAGCTAACACAACTTGTACAAAGATCACTTTTTCTACTTCTTTATTCTTCATTCTCTACTCCATTTCAACTCAATATCATTCACAAACCAATTCATGATCTATATTTGATCATTAACTCAAAACAGAACATGTGCATATACTATTCATTATTGATTTTCTACACTCATTCTAACACCATTATGATGATCATTCTACCTCAAAAACATATCTACAATAATACATGAATTATTACTCATCATACATATCCAAAAACAAGACATTTACTTAAACTTTTCATCACTCACGTTCATCATACACAAAACACCATTTTATGTCATTTAACCTCTAACTATCATCATAAATACTTCATTTAACATTATCTATGAAGATTAACAAGCTACTTACTTGATTTAGCTCCAAATCTTCAAAAATAACACTTAGCCCTAGCCCCCAAGCATCACACGATCTTCATCTTAAAGGTAGATAGGTTAGGTTTTTCTTGTGGCAATTGGGAGAAACAACAAAATGGAAGTAGTAATTGATAGATGGAAGCAAGGTGTAACGTTGATGAGGTGAGAGTGAGTGAAGAAACGAAAATAGAGAAGAAAAAGAAAAGAAAGCCACGAAGAAGATGAAGAAAGCATAAGAGAATCGTGAGAAATAAGACAAGGGTGGTCTTTCAATTAAAAGAATAGTAAAGCTTAAACTAGACAAGTGACACTTGTCACTTATCTAACTTCTAAGGCTTTAACTAAGTTCTTATTGAACTAGTCCCATAACTCTCATCTTTTTATTCCAATTATCTCTAAAATTTTCAATTTCATCTTCTCACAAATTCTAAAGTCATCTATAAAAAAAATTCTTCAATATCATTTGATTTTTATTTCTATTTCCATTCATCAATTTACTTGTCACTTGGTATTTTTCTTAGCTCAGTAATACCCAACATTTTTCAGAAATTTCTCCCAAAATTAACCAAAATTCTAATCCAACCAGTAGCGAAGCCAGGAATTTATTTCAGGGGGAGCAATGTATATATATATAGTTTTTTTAATCCAATCCACCATGGGCAACGATATTATTTTAGGGTGGGCAACTCCTATATGCATATATATCTTCTTTTTAAAAAAAATTTGAGGGTGGGCAAATACTAGTGGCTTCGCCACTGAATCCAACTATTTATAATTCTCCAATTCAATTTTCAATACAAACAATTCACAATTCTCAATATAAGCACATTTATAATCAATTATACCTGGAATGTCAATGAATGCATGTACAGTCATTTTAATATGTGCAAAAATTCAAATTCATATGCATGTATGCTAACATTGTGCATAAGTATGAAATACATTTTTCTTAATATCTCATTGATCACACATGTACCGTATTTTAGGGTTCTAGCTCTTTGTATAAGAACGAGATGTTACATTCATTTATGGGCTTATGATAAGCTAATCCATCCATCAAAGGTTATTACAAGATCAATAGCTAGTATATGTTACCTTTTTAATACCACTAACATGGTTTTCTAAGGGTCCCACGTTAAAATGAGTTAAGAACTATCCATGCTAATATAAATGCCCCTTAACCCAAGGGGTGTGGTTGAGTGGCAGAGACTCATCCATCCGTAATCAAAGGTCAGGGGTTCGATCCTTGACTTTTGGGTATAGAGCAGCCTTAAATTCTTGGGCCAGCTGTCCCACTCTGTGAGGTGCCTACAAACCAGCGAGGGGATTAGTCACTGGGTCCGCTGGTGGATAACCTGATCTAAGACCAAAAAAAAAGCCCCTTGTATGACCATTGGTGACTATCAAAACCATTCATCTATCAAAAGCAAAAGAAAATATTAAGTTAAAGAATTTTAGTGATGATTTCAGACTATGCACCAGCCAGATTAAGGTTACAAACCAAAGATTCAAAGGAAATTTAATTAGTTAGAGTAATAAATATACTAAGAGATGGTTTATCAAGAAAAAGTTAGATAGGGCTCTTGTTAACCATGTATGGTTTTCTAGGTTCCTAAAAACAAGAAAACCTTTAGTAATAAATTTTCTTTAGATCATTCACCTTTTCAAATCCATAATTTATTATCGAAGCTCCAAAAGAAAGCCCCTTTTAGATTTAAAAATTACTTAAATAAATTAGAAGGCTGTGATGAATTCATGGATAAAGGAATGTATGTTACGAAATTTCTGATGTTAAAGAAGAAACTCAAATAACACAAAAACTATAAACATTATGTCAACACATTTAAGGTAATCTCGGAGGCTTATACCTTCTACACCAAAAACAAGTCTAACTTTACTAAATCTACAGGATCAATCAAAGGAAACATAAGAGAGGATAGCTTTAATAAATTACATTGGCACTCTAAAAGAGCATAATTCTCTTTTGGAAAAGAAATCAACGGGTTCAATAACTCAAATACGAGGATAAGAGAACCATTTAATTGCACAAAAGCACTCTCTTAAATAGAAGCACTAATAAGATCATATCATTGGTGAGAGAGGACATGGTCAAGTAGTTAAGAATTAGCAAGCCCAGGGATGAATCCATATTGAGGGTAAATGAGGGCACTTATTTCCACTGCCTTCAAAAAATTTAATATACAAAAATTATTATTTAAAGTTTTGATCTTATAAAAAAATAAAATTTTGCCCCCATTAAAATTTTGTTCTCACTTAAAAAAATCCTCACCACTATTTCTAAAACACCCTTGGTGCATATACTAATAACTATTCATCTGTGAATGTTATAGAATTATCCTTTATTTTCAAGCATATCATAAGGGCATAAGCTTACTAGCTTTTCAAGCCTTTCAATGCATAAGGTGATTAGGAATCCAGATATTCTATCTAATATTACTCTGTCTTATTCTGTCTCATAGAATCTCAGTTATTTATTACGCGGAACTCACGCGGGACCCACATAAATAAATGACTGAGATTTATTAAACACAATAAGACACTATAATATTGGACAGAAGATCTGAACTCGGTGATTAGGGCTAAGCCATACGACACCACAATATAGAAGACAGAAAGCTAACGACTTATTCGAACGACATAGTTATGGCTGTATCATATAGTTTAATGGCTAAGCTTGTGTACTTGCCTTATAATATTAATCGGTATTATATGTAACTTCTAAACTAAAGGAGTATTATAAGAAGAGCTAGACCCCAATAAATAAATCTCGACGAAAAGGTCAAGCCAGAAACACAAGTTGATGATGAGCCTCACGAAGAACCCGAATGACAATTCTTCACGTAGTGGTTAGTGCTTATGCACCACACCTCGAACATCCTAACATGTTGCCCTTAATTCATTAGCTTCCATGAATTTCCAGTATAAATTTTGGATTCATACTGTCAGCATCGGTAGCATTTTTCATAATAATGGAAATAAACTAAAAAAATCCCACCGATTCAGTCATTCAGATCCTTTTGGCCCCTCAATGTAATCTAATGCACGTTGGTGTAGTAGTTTATTAGTCTTCGTTTGGTGGTAAGGCTTCTCTCAACGATCCCCTCTGTATAAACACAACCAATCAATCCAGTGATCCAAGTATAGCTGCGGGTTTCGTGGTGATGGCTCCTAAGCTCTCATGTTTATGCACCATTTCTCTCCTCTTGATGTTCTCCTTCTCTCCCTCTCACGGGATAAACTTGTCGTCAGAAATTTTTAGCAGCCCTGAAACTATCTGCAACTACACACCTCACCCCAGCTTCTGCAAATACTCTTTGCCCAACAGCAAACCTGGAACCATATTTGATTACAGCAGGAATGCACTGGGCAATTCCGTGTCAAATGCTAGAAGCTTTCTTTCCCTTATCGATAACTACTTGGTGCTGCCCTCAACATCATATGAATCCACCATTCGAGCCCTTGAAGATTGCAGGTTCCTAACACAACTAATCATAGACTACTTATCGGAAACAATAGAAGCTGTAAGCACTGGAGATACACTTCAAAGCTTGGAAGCCGCTGGTTTCCTTGCTAAGCTTAGTGCGACGTTGACCTGCCAAGAAACTTGCATCGACAGTCTTCAAAACGTAGCATCAGCAACAAGCATCAGAAACGCATTATTAGGTCCTCTCTCTAATGGAATCAAGCACTATAGTGTGTCTCTTGCTCTTTTTATACATGGTTGGATTCCTGATATGGGATTACTGACAGAAAGTCGAAACGTATTTTCAAATCTGGAAGGTGGTTCAACCAAACGCCTGCCTTTAACTATGCTACTAAAGGATAGAGGATTGTTCAACTCTGTAACCGTAAGAAGACATCTTGAGGAATCTAATAACAGTATTTTGGTGAGCCAAATAGTGGTTGTGGACCCCTACGGAGCTGGGGATTTTACGACCATTAGCGATGCAGTGGCTGCAGCACCAAATAACACTGCTATTGGGAATGGATATTTCGTGATCTACGTGGTTGCAGGGGTCTATTTTGAGTATGTTTCGATACCAAAAAACAAGAAGTATGTACTGATGATAGGAGATGGGATCAACCAGACGATAATTACTGGCAACCGGAGCGTCGATGACGGCTGGACTACATTTAATTCGGCCACATTTGGTATGTCATGAACTATTAACTAGCATTGCAATATGTGGACGCCAAGGAAGACTAGCATGTGATTGCTTCACTTGCTCTCAGTTACAATTATAGTTTTCTTCGAGATAATGTAAAGTTTTAAAAAATGTGCAATATTACAATTGTTCTAACATGTGATACTTACGTGCAGTTGTTGTAGGAGAGGGGTTTGTTGCAGTGAACATAACATTTCGAAACACGGCGGGAGCAATTAAGCACCAAGCAGTGGCTGTAAGAAATGGAGCAGACAAGTCCACATTCTACAAATGCAGCATTGAGGGGTACCAAGACACCTTATATGCACATTCTCTCAGGCAATTTTATAGAGAATGTGACATCTACGGCACTATTGACTACATTTTCGGCAATGCTGCAGTTGTTTTCCAGAACTGCAACGTTTATTCCCGCTTGCCAATGGCAAACCAGTTCAACACAATAACTGCACAGGGAAGAACTGACCCTAACCAAAACACAGGCACTTCAATACAGAATTGCACCATTGCAGCAGCTCAGGACCTTGCCTCCAGCAATGGTAGCACAAAAACGTACTTAGGTAGACCCTGGAAAGACTACTCCACAACTGTGTTTATGGAATCTTTCTTGGATAGCCTAATTGATCCTTCTGGTTGGGTCGAGTGGTCCGGTAATCAATCACTTAGCACACTTTACTATGCAGAATTCAACAATACTGGTCCAGGATTCAACATTACTAACAGGGTTAAATGGCCTGGTTTTCATATTCTTAACGTCACTGGTGCTCGTAGTTTCACCGTTTCCCGTTTCATACAAGGCGATAGCTGGTTGCCGGCGACCGGAGTTCCTTATACTGGTGGTTTGCTGTGATTTTCAGCAAGTTTTTCACACACTCTCTGTCTATCACTCTTCTTTGTCTGATTGTATTAAATTATTCATATTATTTCAACTTCTAACTAATGAAAATAATCAATAATTTGAAAGAATCAAGATTTTCGTGTTTTTGGCAATTGAGACAATCGGATTCCAAAAAACATTGAAATCTTTTTTCGATAGATCTGATTTGTTCACACTTTCATTTGATTTGATCTTAAATAGAGGTTTTATGGTGGCTGGTAAACAGTGACGGTAGACAAAGATGAAGCACTGAGTTGACATGCTTTATCTTTAATTAAAGATTGGGTTAATTGGAAGAATACCTTTGCTCAATAAAAACTATACTAGACATCTTACATCTAATACTATGATTATGTACAAAAATGCCATCATCCGTAAAAGATAAGTAACATGTTCACCTCAAAATGAGAATGTCATCACTTTGATATTAAGATACTATACCTTAGTTAAAACTATAATAGAACTTCATACATTCAATACCACATATATTTTTATAAAAAAAATGCCACCAATAACAAGTAAGTCACATTTTCGCTTTTAAATGGGAATACAATCACTCAATATAAAGAATATAATGCCATAGATAAAATTATACCAGGCCTTCACACATCTACTATTATGATTATGTTAAAAAAATACCACCATCCATTGTAGATAAGTGACAAATTTACTTTAAAATGAGAATACCATCATTTTGATATTAAGTTACGCATACTAAGATAAAATGATACCATAGTTTCATATATTCAATACCTTGGTTATGTCTAAAAAATACAACCACCTATAATAGATAAGTCTTAGATTCAACTTTAAATTAGAATACAATCATTTAGTACAAAGAATATCATGGCTCAGTTAAAACTATACCATATTTTCATATATATAATGCCACGTT